>QLPI01000662.1:0-20936 GCA_003314275.1 Chroogomphus rutilus
GGAGTCCTCACCTAAGCAGGGGGAATCCAAAGAGGAAAGTCTAAGGATCCCGCTGCTGGTGGGCCCCTTTTATACCCTTTATATGGGTGGTCTGTGCACTAGCTTACAAATCAATACATCGGAGTTTGTAGAGCCAATCTCCTGGTACTAAGTCCGAGGCTCGGGTATTTGCTCCGAGTTCTAGTCATCATGTGTTAAGACCTTTTCTGTCTCCACTCGGTGGTTTCTGGGTCTCTAAGCCTCGGAGCTGATCGGAGTTTGAAATGGGACCTTGGAGTTGGATCGGAGTTTGAAGAGGGTCGTCCCCTGACAGTCATAGGGAATAGAGAACAATAAGGTATGAAAAACCATGTGGAGGTATTGTTCAGTGATCAAGAATAGAATAAAGAATGTAGGTGAGAATAGAATAATAGAGTATGGCTGAGAATAAAATAACGAAGGAGTGGATGAGAATAGAACAATGGAGGACGGTCGAAAATAAAACAATAGGGCCGTGACAGAAATAATACGTGGATATCAAGTGTCCTGGGGGAGGATGGGTAAGGGAATGGACGTGAAATGAGAGAATAGTGAGAGGTGGAAGGGATAGGTGGGAGAGATAGTTTATACGATGTACCAGATGTACCGAGCCGAGACCACATGGTAGTGAAGATATCATAGGTAAAGGTCGGTCGGTCGGTCGGTAGTACCGAGTGAGTTGGAGTTCGATATCATGGGCTTGACACCACCTTCCAATGCCTCATGAATGACATCTTTTCCGACCTACTCAATGTATCGGTACTGGTCTACCTGGACGACATTTTGATATACTCCAACAACCTCGAAGAACATAGGAAACATGTATGCGAAGTCCTGAAGTGACTTCAAAAAAATCACCTCTATGCCCATGCAGACAAATGCCAGTTTCATGCTGACACCATAGAATACTTAGGATACATTCAATCCCAAAATGGCCTCACCATGGCCAATGACAAGATTAAAGTAATTCAGGACTGGCCCGAACTGCGCAAGGTCAAGGATGTCCAGTCCTTCCTCGGATTTGCAAACTTCTACAGATGCTTCATTTTCAACTACTCTGACATCACAATCCTGCTAACCCATTTGACACGGAAAGACACGCAATGGAACTTCACCGAAAACTGCAGGACATCTTTTGAAACCCTCAAAAAAGCCTTTACAATGGCTCCTGTGCTGAGCCAATGGGTTCCCAGTTCCCACCTCATCATCAAGACAGATGCCTTCGACTACGCCCTCATAGCCATCTTATCGACAATTTCCCCCATGGATAACAACATACATCTAATTGCCTTCCACTCTCAGACATTCACACCCCCAGAACTGAACTACAACATACACGATAAGGAGCTACTCGCGATCTACGAAGCCTTCAAAACCTGGCAACACTACCTAGAAGGGTCCCCTGACCCCATTGACATAGTCATGGACTACAAAAACCTGGAATACTTCTCGACAACCAAGCTCCTCATGTGCTGGCAGGTCTGTTGGTCGGAATACCTCTCGCAGTTCAACATGACCATCCACTTCTGCCCCAGATGCCTCAGAGCCAAACCGGATGTACTGACTAGACGATGGGACGTCTACCCAAAGGAAGGGGGAAACAACTACACCACAGTCAACCCCCACAACCTTTGACCTGTATTTACCATGGAACAACTAGTCCCATCCCTGTGGGCCACATCACTGTACTTCCCCATGCTCCAAGCAGTCACGATGATGGACATAGAATGGCTTCATAACAACATCCATACAGCAACCCAGAACAATGTGGAAACATCGGGAAAGCTCGACAACCCTGATGGAAAATGGTCAGCCTCACCAGATGGCCTCCTCCTCCTTAACCAATACATCTAAATCCCTGATAGCAGAGACCTTTGCCTACGAGTCCTACAGAACAAACATGACCACCCCATTTCTGGACACTTCAGACAAAATCAAACACTAGATCTCATTACATGGGAATACATCTGGCCCGAGCTCCGAAAAACCATCAAATCCTACATCAAATCCTGCACAATGTGCATGCATGCCAAATCACAAAGACATCGACCATATGGCCTTTTGAAGCAGCTGCCAGTCCCCACATGACCATGGAACTCTATCTCCATGGACTTCATTGAAAAACTACCCCTGTCGGCCGGTTTCGACTCCATCCTCGTGATCGTGGACCATCTCACCAAACAGTCCATCTTCATCCCCACCCACAACACCATCACGGCTCCTATCCTAGCCAAGTTATTTGTACTCCACATGTTTTCTAAACATGGGGTCCCATCACACATCACTTCGGACCATGGAACAGAGTTCGTATCCTCCTTCTTCAGGTCCCTGGGGAAAGCCCTGGACATGAAACTGCACTTCACCTCCAGTTACCACCCAGAAGGTGACAGCCAGATGGAACGGATGAACCAGACCCTGGAGCAGTACCTCCAAGTCTACTGCAGTTACCAGCAGGACAACTGGGTGGACCTCCTCCCAATCACAGAGTTCACCTACAACAACACTCCTAATGCCATGACCAGGATCTCTCCCTTCTTCGCCAATAAGGGTTATCACCCAGACATCACCTTCCACCCCGAATGAGACCTAGCCTCCTCCAGGGTGCATGACTTCGTGGTAAATCTGGACAAGCTATACCAGGAACTCCGCAAAAATATAGCTGCTGCCCAACAGCGATACGCCACCTCCACAGATCAACGCCACACCCAAGCACCGGAAATCAGGATTGGGGATCGAGTCTTCCTCACATTGGACAATATCCGGACTACAAGACCGTCCCGGAAACTATCCGAGAAATATCTAGGCCCTTACGAAGTCATAGCTCAGGTAGGACCGGTGTCCTACACCCTCTATCTCCCGAAAAACATGTGGTCGATTCACCGTATCCATGCTGGAACCATCAACTCCCAATACCTTCCCCGGCCACATGGTACCCCCTCAACCACCAATCGAAATCGACGGGGAACCGGAGTATGAAATAGTGGAAATCCTGGATTTGAAAATCGACCGATGCCATGGCTGCCAGCTCAGATACCTAGTTAGGTGGGCCAGTTATGAAGGAATGGAAGAAGAAACCTCTTAGCTTCCCACAACAGAGTTAGCACATGCGATGGAGGTAGTCTCCGACTTTCACCGCACATACCCACTCAAACTGGGCCCATGAAAACTCTACCAGCCGGACACCATAATTTATCAAACAATAAAACCTTTTAATCATTCAAGCTAGATGCCTATTAGAAGACAGGATCCTCAGACACTTCGTTATCATTAGAAGCCATGACTCCCACTAGCAGCACACCCGACTCAGACTCTGCCCGACCCTCAACTACCGATGACATAAGGGACAAAAGACGTGCGATCCATGCCATCTCCTCTGGATGATTTTCCATCATCGACGCCAGGACATCCAGGTGACCCCTGGCCGCCTCCAAAGTACTCCAGGACTGGACCATATCCTCCCAACCCCGGTCCAGAAGGGCAACAAATGCAGAATTCCGATCAAAACCACCCAGATCCCCTGGCTCTGGCAACAGTCCGCCAGGCACACCAGCAGACATGGCTACAAGCCCCAGGTGCTGAGTTTGCTGGGCCAACATCCGAGCCTCAAGGTTGTTAAGGAAAGGCTCCCGCTTGAAGCGACCACAAGAGATGCTCCCGGGTGGTTGTGGGATGGGGACTTGACCTGGTCCTACAGGAAAGAAGGAGAGGTTACCAAGAAAGAGGGTTATCCAAAGAACCTACTCACCAAAGGGAAACCATTTCCGACAGCACGAGCCCAAAGGATCACCAGTTTGTCCTCAATATCCCTCAGACATCGCATGGCCCTTTCCAGGTCCGCCCGAGAAACTACCAATAACTCCCCGACCTCATTCAGGGGGAACCAAGAGGAAGCCCCAGAACTTTCCATCTGTTGTAAATTTGTGTCATCCATTGGGGAGAAACATGCAAGCCCTGAGGACCTCCTTTTATAGAAAACAGACACTGGCACCTAAATAAGCTGCAAGGTGCCCATACTACTCTCACGATCATGTCTGCCTTAATCACCCCTCCAACGGGCTTAGGACCTCGAGGGCTTGGCCCTGATGGGGGGATACTGTTATGAACCATGACTCAGACCATTCCCTGAACAACCTTTCTGCAGTTCCAATCAGAAACCCACAACTTCCAAACCCAACTCCTTTCCATGACTCTGAAAATCAAGGTTCCACACACAACAAACTTAAAGATCATCGCATACCTCATCCCCTTGTTTTCACCCCTCCATTAGCCCCTTGTATTTTCCTTCTCCCCTTGTCTTTACTCGGCACAAGGTAGTACAAGGATAGATAACATGTATATAAGACACTAGTTGATTGGACTATTCGCCAGTATGAATATCGATTTAGTTCTGCATCACAGTTTCGATTTAGTTCTGTATCACAGTTCTGATTCAGTTCTGGTAACTTTCCAACTTTCCAAAATTAGGGACAGACGATTGAGGAGGGCGCAACACATAAGTTGAAGCCAGTCCCTGTGACCTCGAACCACTTGAATGACTAGTCGAACTACCTAATACCGAGAACAGTCCTAGACCCCCGGCGCTTTCCGTCCTTCCACACTTTCTGTCTGCAAACCCATGACCTCTAGTCCCCCGGCCTCCAGAGTACAAGACCCCCTTTGGAAGCCATTCAGAATCACCAGAAATACTTCTAGAGGTACCTAGCTGAGCGCCGACATGCGGACTTAACACAAGGGGGAGAAAGGAGTACAAGGGGCTAATTGTTATGGCCCATGCCGCCAATAAACCCACATTAATCCCCACAACCACCCGCACCATTTCCGGGACCTTTCCGACCGCTCAAAGCCTGAACAACTGCTTTCCAAATTCTGATGTATCAATCCGAGGTTCCGCATTTCCGAACCTCCAAAGATTCCAAAGCCAAGGTTCTGCTCCTTTGATAAACGATGCGCAGGATCACCGCGTACCTCACTCCCTTGTTTTTTGTTCTGTATTGCCCCTTGTACTCTCTTTCCCCCCTTGTCTTTACTCAGCAAAAGTTAGTAAAAGACTAGATACATGTATATAAGTCACCAGTCAACTGGACTATTTGCCAGTACAAATATCAACTTAATTCTGCATCATAGTTTCCGATTCAGTTCTGGTAAACTTCCCGACTTTCCGAAATTAGGGACAGACAATTGAGGAGGGTGCAATACATAAGTTGAAGCCAAGTCCCTGCGATCTTGAACCACTCGAACCACCCTATTACCGTGAACAGTCCTAAGACCCCTGGCGCTTCCCGTCCTTCCATCCCCATTCCAATTCTGATCGTGAATCCACGACCTTTAGTCCCTCCGCCCCCAGAGTACAAACCCCCCTTTGGAAATCATTCGGAACCTCTGGAAACCCTTCCAGAAGCCTCTAGCTAAGCGCTAACATGCGGATTTAACACTAATATAGAATGACAAGAGAGTGAGGTAGGCATTGATCCTGCACATCATTTATCAAAGGAGCAGAACCTAGGTCACGGAATCGCAGAGATTCGGGATTATGGAACTTTGGGTTGATGTAATGGATTCACAGAAAGCAATTGTTTCAAGCTTTTAATGGTCGGAAAGTCCTGGAAAGGGTGTGGGTGGTTGTGGAGGACTAATATGGGTTTATTGGGGGCATGGGCTATAACAATGTGCAAGTGACCAAGTTACAGTATATATGTCAAGTACATGTACCGAGTGTTCGGTAATTCGGCAGTGCTAACCGAGCAGTCAGACTACGTCCATGCACAAGTGTCCAAGCTGCACACAAGTGACTTGGTACACCGGTCTTGGCTTGGCACATCCACCATCCACATTCCTCGTCCCTATCCCTCATCCACTTTGCCCCATCCATTAATCCCACCCTGTCCACTCCTTAATCCTCGACCCAACTTACCTTGGGACATCTGATCATTGTTTTATCCTCGGCCATGACCCATTGTTTTATAGTCAGTCACTCCCTATTGTCCTATTCTTGACCACATTCCTATTATCTTGGTTTCATTGTTCTTCTCTCGTTTACATTCCTTCATTTATTCTTGATCATTGTGAATAATATGCTCTGACTCAAACAACAACAACAAACAGTCTTCATCCAATTCCAACTTGAACAACTTGAACAATAAGAAGAGTAAGAAGGGGACAAAGAAGAATGGCAATGATAAGTCTTTCAACAACAACAATGCTAATAACATTTTTTCCAAGCTTGGAAAAGATGGAAAGCTGTTGCCAGAAGAACATCAAAGGCAAATTGATGTGGAACTGCCAAGTACACATACTGAGTATCCAGTAACTCGGCAATACCGACCGACTGACCCTTACCCACACACCAGTGACAAGTCTTCCATCACCGGTTCATGGCCCTGGCTCAGTACATTCAGTACATTCAGCTCATCATCTGGTTCACCACCCTCATCCCACACCCTCCATCCATCACTATTCCCTCATTACTCATCCCTTCCCTTACCCATTTCCCCTGGGAACGATTATTATTCATTTATTATTCAGTTACGGTGTCAGGTACACATACCAGGTATCGGTAATTTGGCAGTGCTGACCGGACAATCAGTCTATTTCCATGCGCAAGTGACCAAACCAAGTCACTTGGTACTTTGGTCTCGGCTTGGTACGTTCACCATCCACATTCCCCATTTCTATTCATCACCCACATTCCCCATTTCTATCCATCACCCACTCGTCCTTTACTCAATATCCATTAATCCCACCCTGTCTATCCTGTATTCTCATCCCATTCCACCTTGGGGCATTTCCTTATTGTTTTATCCTCGGCCATGACCCTATTGTTTTATATTCGGTCACCATCTATTATTCTATTCTTGGCCACATTTCTATTATCTTGTTTTCGTTGTTCTATTCTTGTCTATATTCCTTGTTCTATTCTTGATCATTGTGGACAATACCTCCACATGATTCTTCATACCTTATTGTTCTCCATTCCTTGTGCCACCCTGTTCCACATCTCACTTCTTAACCTATATAAGTAGTGAATGTATGTAGATGGTTCTTCATTCTGGAAATCAACTAGGTTTACACCTTCTTGTCCTCCCTTCTCCTGTCTAAAGTCCTTTACTCAGGCCAACACTCTCAGCACTCTCCCAGGTATCTCTTCTGTCCCAAATCAGTGGCATGCACGGAAAGTAGGGTGCAACACACAAGTATGTTGAAGCCAAGCCACTACAACCGGCCTGCAGGACTTGGCCGCTTCCTGCCAGCATCGTGAAGTTGGCACTATTGCAATAGCACTCGGCCCATGCATCGTCGGCAGTACTGGTGCCTGGCAGAATAACTGACTATGTCCATTGTTGGAATATGGTATGTGGATCTGATACATATCCACACACCTTCCACACTATTTCTCTATTGTTCTTATCCCCTTATTGTTCTTATTCCACATTTACTCCACACAGGATTAGTATAAAACCGGAATCATTATATGGTCTTCCCTCAGTCGCATTATCCCACTTACACGACTGAGGTAAGACTTACGCTACATACAATCTATTACTTACATCTGTATTATAGTAATCCATATAGGTAGAGTGGAATCTTAGTCGCGTTATCCCACTTACACGACTGAGTAATCCATATAGATTTACAATATCCATGTCATAAAATAATGCATCTGTCAAAAGCTTATTCAGCATAAATTGTGACAGTTCAGCGCGACGTCAACGATCCAATAAGTTGCACTTCTTTGGTATAGCCTCGTTCAATCACTTGATATTTTCAGATGTGGATACCCGAATCTTTGCTTGATCCTTGCAAATGAATGTGTCTGTCTACGAACTGAGAACTCTGTTGTTTGATTGTTGAACATGCTACAACTTCGCTCTCTACAAAGATAAACAGAACGTGGATCATGTTCCAGTGCAATGTGTTCAGACTTGATTGTGTCTTTCGCATCACCTGGACAGCTGCTTCCTTTGGAGGAGACATGTTCCCTTTGCCAGTGGGTAAATTCGGAGATCGAATTCTGTTCCAAACACGTAAGTTGCCTGTTGCTATAGCGAACCTTACAGGCCGGCACTCAAATAACAAATAATGCGATGCGATAGCTGCCAACTCGCTCATGTGCTGGTGCGTTACATCAAGATTTTCACGCCCCAAACCATCTTTTTCTTGGTCCTTCACAGTGTGAGAACATCTCGACGAAATTTTCAAACTATCTTATGTGAAGCTGAAAGCAGGGTAGAGTTTAGTCGGCACCCAAGAACAGTGTACATATTATAACATGTTCTGGGTACAGATTAGACCAATGACCTGATTTGGCGACTGAATCCTTAATCATCCGCAATCAAATCTCATACTCACACGGTAAAGGGATTCAACAAGTGCCGCTGACAGCTCCATCAACCGATGTAGATCATTTGTCAAAGGCACGATTAATGGAAGTTCGCACCAAGTTCTGCAATAGATTAGCACATGACATCGAAGTATATATAAGAGGAACTACAGGTTCCATGTTTCATAGGCCCTCTCTCCACCTTTCCACCTTTCGTTTTCACCCCACACTTTATTGGCCTGGTGCCTACCCTTCATTTAGTGTAACCAGCTCTCTCTTAGTTACATTCGTCCGGCCCAGGTCCACGACTGTGAGCTGTTCCATCACGGTCTTATCTGTATGCTAACGGCATGCACCAATTTAGTCTTTAAAACTTCACATTTGAAAAATGTTTTCAAAATCTTTCATTTCCCTCAGCGCCGTGGTGCTTGCTACCGTGGCTTCAGCAAAGCCGATCCCTGCTTTCAAGGAGCTTCTTCGTACGCGTCAATTTACATTCCACTGTAGCCAATATTTACACATATTTGTGTAGAAAAGCGTGGCTCTGATTACTCCTTCAATGGGTATGGAGGGTACGACTCGGTGAATAGTCTGTAACCTTGTGTTTTCCCAGAAGCGCTTATCGTTGACATAGATGAGTCACTTTGACGACTTCTACGGGTCAAGCGACTTTTCTGGAGTCTCCCAGGAAGTGGTCAAGACGAAAGAACTTGTATGCCACTCAGTCGAGGTGGAGGTCATACAGCAGCGACTCGCTGTTATCAGAGAGTGGTATAAGAAGTAAGCTACCCCTGATTACAATGTTCCTCCACCTGCTGACTCGATTCCCAATCAGGATTATAACAGAGCAGGTTTGCGAGGTCGAAGTGCAGACCATGTAAGTTCACAACATCTTCAGTTGATTCGAAACTCACACATTTCTTATTCAATTAGTGTCCATGAACAGTTCGTGTCAGGGTGTGAGGAATTCTCCAGCGATCTTCGTCGCAAGTCGGACCGCGATGTTACCTACGACCACGACATCGCCTCCCATATTACTGAGATCCACGACTCCAATAGCGAATGCGTCACCAATGACCTTGGTTTCAGTGGGTATGATATTGGGTCAAACGATGTCTCTTACCACGGCGACAACTGGAACTCTTATTACTCACCCTCAATCGTCGACAACGTCTACAACGATTGCCAACAGTCGTACGGCTACTCGGTATATATTTAGTTCGCTATCGAGATAATTATAAGCTAATTGTATAAACAAATCAGTCCCCATCTTACTCGTCTTCGTGGTCATCCAGCTACTCGCCCCCCTCATACGGATCATACGAGTACTACTCACCCTCGTACGAATATACCTATGGCGATGGCTACGAATCTCCCTCTTACGACTCCAGCTACAACTCTGGTTACGGCTACGACTCCGGCTACAATTCAGGATATGATTCCAGCTACGGTAGTCCCGACAGCTCTTCTTCGGTCGTGGTGGGATGCGCGACTTGCGGCTCCAGCGTTCCTTCGGTCAGCGACGGCTCTGCATCCCTCCCCAGCGACGGTACTCCACCTATCGCCAGCGATGGTACTCCACCCATCGCCACCGATGGCTCTGCACCCCTCCCCAGTGACTCTGCTGCTCTCCTCAGTCCCAGCGACTCTGCAACACTCGCGGCACCCACTGACTCTGCAGCACTCGCAGCACCCACTGACTCTGCTGCACTCGCAACACCCACTGACTCCGCAGCCCTCGCGGGCCCCATCGACCCCGCGGCTGCTGCTCTCCCTTCCGATTCCGCACTCTCCTTCACCAACCCTGCCGATCTCGCGGCACCTACTGACTCCGCCGCTTTCGCGGCGCCCGCGGCTACCGTCGACTCCGCTGCCCTCGCCGCCCCTACAGACTCTGCGGCCTTCCTTGGCCCCACTGACACCGCCGCGTTGGCTGCGCCTACTCCCGACCCCGCTTCTGGCCCTGCAGCGGCCCCCTTTGACGCGAGCCTTGCAGCCATGGAGGAGAGCGATGCTTTCGCTGGGGCCTCAGCTGCCATCGGTTCCATTCAGTGAAAAAAATGGATGGGCTATTTTCGATTGACGGGAAACGGGTCGCCATATCTCTATATGTGATCGTAACTACGTATAGGGGTGGGACCGTATATAGATGTGCCCTGGGTCTATATGGAATTATTTTCATCTTTTCTTCTTTGTGAGCTTTTGTCCCCAAGCTGTCTCTATCATGTGCAACGTCTGTTCTCATTGGATGGCACCCTGATGCTACATATATGCACTTGTCTCTCCATCACTTTCATGCCTTTTCGTGTGAGTACTCTTATTTTCCTTTCTATATTTATTTCCTTTTCACATGTACTACATCCATCCTGCCTTCATCCGATGGTGAAACTGCTGGTGTCTCCGCTCCTCTGGTCATGCGGGCACTTACTGACTGGCCAGGATAGCATGTCCGTTATACATCATAGCTAATAATGGATCTGGGTGGGAATTGGTCTTTGAGTCATTACTATGTATTTAATTTTTTATTTTGAATCCGATAGTCCTTTCTCTCTGTTTTTGGTGCATATGCCTGCCATTCTTCCATTCCCATTGACTTCTCTTCATCTGCCTCCCCCATGCCCATGCTCCTTCTTTCTATTACAACAACAATTGCTTGAGTGAGGCATGTATGGAGGAAGACATGAGTCCATTAATAACATGAAATATCATCTTCATTACATTGGAAAATACCTTTCCAAATTCTTGGAAGCCACAAATGATGCTAGCTATCTCTATGGAGGCTTCTGGAGACAAGAAGCAATTCTGACTCTTTTACATATGGTCACTCAATAAAAGTAACACTCCAAAATAAAGGAATTAAGATTTTATGTAGAGAAATAGAGAAATTAACTCTACATCAGATATTTACCAAGCAGTCAAACTCACAGAAGAAATTTAAATAAAGATATAGAGGATATAGAGAATTGGGATATCAATAGATTAGAATATATGAAAACCCTTTTGTCAGGGTTTGGTAATGCCGAAGATGCTGGCAGGGAGCGGCCAAGTCCTGCAAACTGAAAGTAGTGGCTTTAGCTTCAATGTACTCGTGTGTTGTGCCCTACTTTCCATGCATGCCACCAATTTGGAACAGAAGGGATACTTGGGAGAGTGCCAAAGATGTCAGCCTGAGTAGAGGACTTAACAGAGGAAGGGAAGGTAAAGGGGCCTAAGCCTAGTCAATACCCAGAATGAGGAAGTATGTACATCCATGCACTACTTATATAGTTTAAGAGGCAGGATGTGGAATAAGGAATGAAGAATGATTGGACGTAGATGCACTCTATCCTTTTGCTGCATTTCTGAAGTTGTCAAATTCCTTATGTTTCCAATACCTGCTGTCGATCTCCAACAAATACTGTCTGAGCTTGGCAAGGATCTTGAATCGAGGGAAGTTAAGGAGGCTGTCCTTAATACACTTAGCCAACCCTTTGAAAGCCACATGTACAAGGGTGGCATTGTTCCATTGAGTAAGAGTGGATGCTTGGGCAAAGTCGATGAAGTAACATGCTGCACAATAGTGGTCTTTCATAACTATCTTGCCAAGTTCGATTTCTGCTTGTGCCATGTTGTTGAATGGTGCAAAATTCATTTCAAATTCAGATCAAAAGTCTTTCCAGACTGTAAGCCAAGTAGGCTCAGGTTGGATTTTCCCTAGGATGGCAGGTTCAAAGTATTAAAGTGCAGGACCCATAAGATAGGAGATTGTTATAACCCATGCTTTCAACAACCCACACTAACCCCCACAACCACCCGCCTCTGTTCCGAGACCTTTCCAACCGAAAGGACGAAGGATTGTTTTCCGTAGTTCCCGTTCCCGACAAGTCCAACCAAGAAACCGCGTTTCCGCTCCCGTTCCCCGTCACAACCGAGACACCATCCCCGAGTCCATTTCCGACTGAGGACTCAATACTTTGATAACCGACGCGCAAGACCATCGCATACCTCACTCCCTTGTTTTCTCTTTTATATTGACCCCTTGTACTCCCTTTCTCCTTGTTTTATGACCGGCAAAGATAGTACAAGGACAGTCGCATGTATATAGTCTTCCAGTCGACTGGACTGTTCGCTAGTACGAATATCAACTTAGTCTACCCTCTAGTTTCCGATTCATTTCTGGTAAACTCCCATCTCCTTTCCGAAATTAGGGACAGATGATCGAGGAGGGTGCAACACATAAGTTGAAGCCAAGTCCCTTCGACCTTGAACACCTTAGCGACCAGATAGAACCAATCCGCAACCGACCCTAAGCTCCCGATGCTCCCGTCCCCATCCATGGCCTGTTTCTGACCTCTGTTCTCGGCCTTCGGTTCCTTCACGGACCTCTATGCTAATCCGGATAAGCCCTTTCGGAAGTATTAGCTAAGCGCCTGACACGCGGACTTAACAGAGATAGTATACTGAACCCTTAATGCATCCATTTTGAAAGCAGATGAATGGTCTTGGAAATTCAGCATACATTGAAGGAAGAATGTATAAAGCTTAACTTACTTTGTGCCATCATATATTTCAGGCTCACAAATCTTGGCTCGGTGGCCAGGATCATTGTTTATTGCAACTGGTTGGGCTAATTGCTGGACTAGTTTTTTGACAATCTTGTCAGCATTGGTGCCCAAGTTGATAGTGGAATTGGTCACTTCCATATGGTTGTCATCAATGGGATCTTCATTGTCATCTGTTAAGTACATAACACCAAGCTTGAGTTCACTTGGTTATACCAGCTGAAAGATCTTCACTGTCTAATCCCACACACAAGTGACAGGTCATTCCTCACTAATATGTAGTCTCAGCTCGGTACATTCAGTTCATCACTCTGTTCATTCCCCTTTATTCCTCTTCATCCCATCCCTTTCTATCTTCACTTATTCTTTTATGCATCTTGTTTCTATCTATTTCAATTATGTTCTATGACTCAGTCTTTGACCGAACTTTCCATATCTTGTTTCCATGTCTTATTCCTTTTGCATACTCGGTTGCTTTATCCTGTTACATGTCAAGGTTATTCATCCCCAGTTTCTTTGACTATATAAGTAACACATTGATTAATGTATTTCTTCAGTCTGATAATCGACTTTAGCAATTCTCTATACTCTTGTCTAAGTCCTTACTTAGGCCAAAACTCTCGGCATCCTCTCAAGTTATCTTTTTTCTGAAATCAATAACCTTACAGAAGAAGGGTGAAATGCACAAGTACGTTGAAGCCAGCCATGTCTGTTTGGTCTGTTAGACTTGGCCGAAACCATGCCAGCATTGGTCCTCAGTACTATTACACTATTATTCAGCTTACGTATTCTCAGCACCTGTCAAGCGCCGGATTCTGACGGACTTCGGTACTGCCGAGGGGTGTTGTCGAAAGGTCGGGCGGACTATGGCCAAGTCCTGCAGGCCAAGAGTAGTGGCGTTGGCTTCAACGTACTCGTGCGTTGCGCCCTACTTGCCGTGCGTGCCACTGTATTTGCAACAGACTGATACTCAGGGGGATGCTGAAGATGCCGGCCTGAGTCGAGGACTTAATAGAAGAGAAGAAGGTAGAAAGGGCCTAAGCCTAGTCGATACCCAGAATGAAGAAGTATGTACATGCATGTCCTACTTATATAGGTTAAGAAGCGACATGTGGAATAAGGAATGTGGGACAACAAGGTATGCAACGCATGTGGTTATTGTCCACAACGAGTAAAATTAGAATAAGAGATGTAGGGTGGAAATAGAACAATGAAGGACAGAGTAATAGGACGTGCCCTAGCACAATAGGAAGTGCCCGATTGTAAAACAAGGTCAAAACCGAAGATAACACAAGGGCAGGAAGTGCCGAGGTGAGGTGGACCGAGGAGTGAGGAGTGGGCGTAGGAATGAGGGGTGTGACCGATATGTGCATCTGGCCGAGAACAACTCATGGAATGGTTTGTGCTTGGTTACTAATGGGGTATTTATTCGGTACCACCGAGTTATAGGGTCCTCGGTACGCGTACTTGACAGCACCTTGGTGTATAACATCATCATCAGGAGGTCCAGATGCAGGGTCTCCACCTGATGGGCCTTGAGATTCATTGGCTGAAGGCTGCTCTGAGAGTTGGTGCATCTCAGATATTCCCTGTAAGTGGTTCAAGATTTCGATGATAAAGCCTTAATTACAAATAGTAAATTGGGTATTCATGATGTTGTGAACAATAAAGTGAGGTCAGATATGGAAGTCAGAATATACTGTTAGGATGTGAAATAGACATAGTTGTAATTCCTAATGTAATATCTCCCAGTGTAGTAACAATGGCAAGGTTCTGAATAGGGTATGGCTTCAACTTATGTATTGCACCCACTGGACTGCGCTGGACCCTAATTTTGTATAGATGGAGGAGATAAATGGCAAGATGGAAATTAAGATAGAAGTGAGTGGGGGAATCTTAGTTGATATGCTGACTGAAGAATGGACTACTGAATGTACAAGATCTTATACTACTTGCTTATCTATAAGGAGTGAAATGGATTCCTATAATAGATGAGAAAGCAGAAGATCAAAAGTGTGAGAGTAGAATACTATGTCCCAATCTTGATTTCCTCCATGACAGTGCAGGATGATGTATCATCCCGATACCCAGTGGAGTTACCCTATAAAGAACATTGCAATGGATTGGATATCAGACATAGAAATGACAGAATGGAAATGCAAATAAGGAAAGTGGAGCTGAACATATAAGGAAATAGTAAAAGTTATAATGGCAAAGTGGTAAATAGAAATACTGAGAACAGATGTGCGAGCATGTGGAGGATGGATGTAATAAGTGGAGTGTAACTGAATGTTGCATGTGACACCAAGATGGAATAGGCTGAATACGTGAGGTGCACTGAATTCAAAGGTTGATGGAATGTATGGCTGGAATGACAAATGGGGCTGAGTTAGGCTGAATGTGGCTGGTTTGAATAGTCAGGGATGACAGTGTAGTGGATCCTAATAGAATGATACAACATCATTACTCAAAGCATCCCTCTACCAGCACTTTGACACCCATCTGTGTCATCAATATCCCAATAAAAAAGAAACATACTTGTTATTGTTGTATCTGGGCCACCGGACCCACTGGGAACCAGAGGACAGGTGTCGTATTAATTACTGACACCATCACTTACCATTGCAGGTACTATGGTTGAGACAACTGTCTCTATTACTGCTTGCCAGCTCCCTGGGTCGGGTGTGAGACAGAACCAAAATGGGGCTGCACCACCATTCAACTGCATACATCCGGTCTGAAAAGCATATAGATACATTACATAGTTACAGTGCACAGTAGCTATACTACCACATATCTCTTACATTCGTTCCGAAATTCTAAGAGGTAGCAATAGCACCGATAGCAGCTGACTGCTCAGCGACAGCATTGCTCTCCAGCAAGGCTGCAAGGCTCGGGTCAGAAGGGGCCGCTGCGGGGCCAGAAGCGGGGGCGGGAGTGGGCGCAGCGAACGCGGCGGTGTCAGTGGGGCCAAGGAGGGCCGCAGAGTCTGTAGGGGCGGCGAGGGCAGCGGAGTCGACGGTAGCCGCGGGCGCCGCGAAAGCGGCGGAGTCAGTAGGTGCCGCGAGATCGGCAGGGTTGGTGAAGGAGAGTGCGGAATCGGAAGGGACAGCAGCAGCCGCAGGGTCAATGGGGCCAGCGAGGGCTGCGGAGTCAGTGGGTGCTGCGAGTGCTGCAGAGTCGCTGGGACTTAGGAGAGCGGCAGAGTCACTGGGGAGGGGTGCAGAGCCATCGCTGGCGATGGGTGGAGTACCATCGCTGGCGATAGGTGGAGTACCGTCGCTGGGGAGGGATGCAGAGCCGTCGCTGACCGAAGGAACGCTGGAGCCGCAAGTGGCGCATCCCACCACGACCGAAGAAGAGCTCTCGGGACTACCGTAGCTGGAATCATATCCTGAGTTGTAGCCGGAGTCGTAGCCGTAACCAGAGTTGTAGCTGGAGTCGTAAGAGGGAGATTCGTAGCCATCGCCATAGGTATATTCGTACGAGGGTGAGTAGTACTCGTATGATCCGTATGAGGGGGGCGAGTAGCTGGATGACCACGAAGACGAGTAAGATGGGGACTGATTTGTTTATACAATTAGCTTGTAATTTTCTTGATAGTGAACTAAATATATACCGAGTAGCCGTACGACTGTTGGCAATCGTTGTAGACGTTGTCGACGATTGAGGGCGAGTAATAAGAGTTCCAGTTGTCTCCGTGGTAAGAGACATCGTTTGACCCAATATCATACCCACTGAAACCAAGGTCATTGGTGACGCATTCGCTATTGGAGTCGTGGATCTCAGTAATATGGGAGGCGATGTCGTGGTCGTAGGTAACATCGCGGTCCGACTTGCGACGAAGATCGCTGGAGAATTCCTCACACCCTGACACGAATTGCTCATGGACACTAATTGGATAAGAAATGTGTGAGTTCAGAATCAACTGAAGATGTTGTGAACTTACATAGTCTGTACTTCGACCTCGCAAACCTGCTCTGTGATAATCCTGATTGATAATCGAGTCAGCGGGTGGAGGAACATTGTAATAGGGGTAGCTTACTTCTTATACCACTCTCTGATAACAGCGAGTCGCTGCTGTATGACCTCCACCTCGACTGAGTGGCATACCAGTTCTTTCGTCTTGACTACTTGCTGGGAGACTCCAGAAAAGTCGCTTGACCCGTAGAAGTCGTCAAAGTGACTCATCTTTGTCAACGATAAGCGCTTCCGGGAAAACACTAGGTTACAGACTATTCACCGAGTCGTACCCTCCATACCCATTGAAGGAGTAATCAGAGCCACGCTTTTCTACACAAATATGTGTAAATATTGGCTACAGTGAAATGTAATGGATGCGTACGAAGAAGCTCCTTGAAAGCAGGGATCGGCTTTGCTGAAGCCACGGTAGCAAGCACCACGGCGCTGAGGGAAATGAAAGATTTTGAAAACATTTTTCAAATGTGAAGTTTTTAAAAACTAAATTGGTGCATGCCGTTAGCATAAAGATAAGACCGTGATGGGACAGCTCACAGTCGTGGACCTGGGCCGGACGAATGTAACTAAGAGAAAGCTGGTTACACTAAATGAAGGGTAGGCACCAGGCCAACAAAGTGTGGGGTGAAAACGAAAGGTGGAAAGGTGGAGAGAGGGCCTTTGAAACATGGAGCCCGTAGTCCCTCTTATATATACTTCGATGTCATGTGCTGACCTGTTGCGAACTTCCATTAATCGTGCCTTTGACAAATGATCTACATCGGTTATGGAGCTGTCAGCGGCACTTGTTGAATCCCTTTACCGTGTGAGCATGAGATTTGATTGCGGATGATTAGGGAATCAGATGGCCAATCTGGTCATTGGTCTAATCTATACTCAGATTTTGTTATAATATGTGCGCTGTTCTTGGGTGTTGACTGAACTCTACCCTGGTTTCAGCTTATCTTAAGATGGTTTGAAAAATTTGTCGAGATGTTCTCACACTGTGAAGGACGAAGAAAAAGATGGTTTGGGGCATGAAAATCTTGATGTAACGCACCAGCACATGAGCGAACTGGCAGCTATCGGATCGCATTATTTGTGATTTGAGTGCCGGTCTGTAAGGTTCGCTATAGCAACAGGCAACTTACGTGTTTGGAACAGAATTCGCTCTCCGAATATACCCACGGGAAAATGTCTCCTCCAAAGGAAGCAGCTGTCCATGTTCGAGTCCGTTTCACACAAGTGTCCAGGTAATGCGAAAGACACAATCAAGTCTGAATATATTGCACTGTAACATGACCCACGTTCTGTTTATCTTTGTAGGGCGCAAAGTTGTAGCATGTTTAACAATCAAACCAGAGTTCTCAGTTCGCACACAGACACATTCATTTGGAAGGATCAGGCAAAGACTCGGGTATCCACATCTGAAAATATCAAATGATTGAACGAGGCTATACCAAAGAAGTGCAACTTATTGGATCGTTGACGTCGCGCTGAACTGTCACAATTTATGCTGAATAAGGTTTTGACAGATGCATTGGTGCACAAGGGAGATTGTATGACATGGACATAGTCAGTTATTCTGCGCGTCGTAGTGATTTGGAGACAAGGTGTTTGATAAAATACTCCGTTCTCGGCGCGACCCACCGGAACACATCCTAATTATCGTGAAAACTCGGGGATATGAACCTATGCGCACGGCTCACAACGGTTATTGTGTTCTTGAACATTCAGAGGACACCGCAGATGATTGTTCATCTATATATGAAACGTATGAAGACAGATGGCCACCACTGTTGACGAAGTGAAACCAGAAGTCCAAGAAGTCCACTCGAGGCGTTCTATCGAGACATAGCGAAGATAATTCATATTCTCATCAAAGAATAACTTGCAGAGTCACATCTTTGCATTTTTTTCCCCCGAGTTGTCTTTCAGCGCCGCTCTCTCATACCCTTGGCACAACGTTTTGACACGGTAGAAGCATAGACCTCTTCTGAGATACTTGACGCGAGTCCGCTAGAGCAGATCTGGGGTATTATCCGTCAAATAAACAATAGTTTTTTTGATCCTGTTACAGGTCTGCTTCCTGCCAATAAAGAAGGGAACCGGGTCAAGTTCTTGAGAGGGACTGTCTATCAGACACTCAAAACTTCGTCGCTTCCTAAGGCATGAATATATCTCATTTATAGTGTGTTCCAACTTACATGCCACAATTGGGTGTCATGGAACACTTTCTGGGAGGTATGTCAACGGTTAGGTTGTTGATCACCTCTCTAAGGAACAAGTTTGTACAGGTCGATGAATTTATGGAATTTATCAAGTTCTTGTTTACGAAGCCCATGCGTTTGCCGGACGTAAACAATGGAGCGGAGTTCCCAGCTGTTGGAATTCACGATATTCTGCGATGTGATAGCTGCCCTTATGGCTGGTATAATATGGATTGGATGTCTGTGCGACCGTCGAAGGTCACAAGATGATCCCCGAGTGGAATGAATAAAATTTGGATGGTAGGGAACATGTCCTCAGGGTCCTTTCTGCCTTTTACTCTTCAATCTTTAATTTATCGCAGGAAGAACAAGTGATGAACATTCCCTTCATTGTATTGTCGTTGAGGATACCAAGGCTGAGATCTTCTAAAATTTTTCCTAGAGAAGTGTGATTACTCAATCACATGGCTCAAGGGTCTTGACGATCCCGTCAACCATTCTAAGAATTGTGTAGCTGTCCGTGCTCCATACGCTACCTCACACGCCGGCCTCCGCCAAAGCACGTAGTGCGAATGATTTCGCTCAGGTGAGTGGCTGGACTAGCCTTAACGTAGTTGGAATCTTGAACTGAAATAAGAATCTTCATATTCCATATAGAACCGATCATACTGGAGGATTCCTTAAAGTGTCTACAAGTATCGGAAGGAATTTTATCCTATCATATCGCTTTATCCAATCACGTCGTTCGCACTACCAGTTTTCCGTACGCAAGTTTTTTACAAACTAGACCCTCCGAGACCGTCGATGACCCATGAACTTTACGAAGCCCTTGCCCCATTGTACGCAGAACAGTTTCATGATTTACTGACGATGGTCTTCTTTGTCCACCGATAAGGACAAGAAAGAATAAATGCTCTGAGTTGTGGAATTCTTAATCTAACAGCCAAATATATCTGTACCCCAGCGAATACTAGAATCTTATTTGTATTTACAGTAATATAAAATGATATTCCCACAGTTTGCCTTTCCTGTTGTTACCAGAGCTGTTTGGTTCACGGATGAACCAGTTATCTAGATTCTGAAGCTTCTAACACCAGGTTTCAAGTCCAAAATCCAAAGTATGCTAATATACGACCTCATTCGGTTATGATTGATTAGTGCTTATGATACTGCAGTATGCATTTTCTCGCCTATTTTATAAATTCACACACGCTTAACATAGGTCTGGACGCTCTATTGAGCACGTCAGTTCTGATCAATCAGATCCTGAGTCAGACTGATGCTTGAGACCCCGATCAAAGCCAAGTCATCGAGCATTCTTGCTTGTGAAATCGCATTTTTGGATTTCTTCCCACAGGTCCTATATATATGGGAGCTAAAGGGACCGTTACATGGGTACATCAATACGTTCCTAGTTATGTTCTGACTGATACGTGGAGCAACGCGCATCGTGTAGGGTCGTCATATGGATATTCAAATGCAATTGACGTCAACCATACGCGGTCCAGTGCTTTCTACCTTTGAGTAGGACCCAGCTCAGGTCACAGTGGATATCGATGAAGCAGACAATCAGAACATATACCCTCAGATCACACGTCAGAGCAAGATCAAACGGCACGCCAGTACAGAGGGCGTAATATAGTCACCCCCGAAACCACCACTAATTACTCCAAAAATGCAAAGAGAGTGCGTAAGCTAAACGAATAGACAAGCAGACAGAAATCCTAAACTTTCCAATTTCTTGTGTCGAGATCAAGCGGTGGTCTAAAAAAAGAATTAAGATTAGTTTGGCCCACTTTAGGAGATATTCATGAGCTATCGACTTACGGTTGCAGTGGGGGCAGCGGGCGCAGAGGTCGCGAGGTCAGTTCCATTGGCGAAACTCGCGTCGGT
>QLPI01000662.1:21170-33734 GCA_003314275.1 Chroogomphus rutilus
AGTTCCATTGGCAAAGCCTGAGTCGGTGGGCGCAGCGGTGGCTGCAGCGGGCGCAGAGGTCGCGAGGTCAGTTCCATTGGCGAAACTCGCGTCGGTGGGCGCAGCTGGCGCAGAGGTCGCGAGGTCAGTTCCATTGGCGAAACCCGAGTCGGTGGGGGCAGCGGGAGCAGAGGTTGCGAGGTCAGTTCCATTGGCGAAACCCGAGTCGGTGGGTGCTGCAAGGGCTGCAGAGTCGGTGAGTGTCGCAAGGGCTGCCGAATCGGTGGGTGCCATAAGGGCTGCAGAGTCGGTGGGTGCCATAAGGGCTGCAGAGTCGGTGGGTGCCATAAGGGCTGCAGAGTCGGTGGGTGCCATAAGGGCTGCTGAATCAGTGGGGCTGAGGAGCGCCGCAGAGTCGGTGGGGGGTACAGAGATGCCACTGATCAACGAAGCACCTGAGCCGCAGGTGGCGCATCCAATCACTTCAGAGGAGGAGCCGTCGGGGCTCATGTAGCCGTATGAAGGGATGAAGCTGGAATCATACCCAGAGTTGTAACCGGAGTCGTAGGACGGGAAATCGTAGCCGTACTCGTACGATATGGTGGAGTAGGTTGGAGGAGATTCGTAGGTATATTCGTACGAGGGCGACGAGTATTCGTATGATCCGTACTCGTACGAAGGAGAGTATCTGGAAGACCACGAAGAAGAATAAGATGGTGACTAAATTTATACATTTAGCTTGAAGTTATTGTGGCAGCGAACTATTATATACCGAGTAGCCGTACGACTGTTGGCAACCGCTGTAGACTTTGTCGACGATTGAGGGCGAGTAATAAGAGTTCCAGTTATCGCCGTGGTAAGAGACATCGTGGGACCCAATATCATACCCACTGAAACCAAGATCATTGGTGACGCAGTCGCTGTTCGAGTCGTGGATCTCAGTAATATGGGAGGCGATGTCGTGGTCGTAGGTAACATCGCGGTCCGACTTGCGACGAAGATCGCTGGAGAATTCCTCACACCCTGACACGAATTGTTCATGGACACTAATTGGATAAGAAATATGTGAGTTTCGAATCAACTGAAGATGTTGTGAACTTACATGGTCTGCACTTCGACCTCGCAAATTTGCTCTGTTATAATCCTGATTGGGAATCGAGTCAGGGGGTGGAGGAACATTGTAATCATAAAGAGCTTACTTCTTATACCACTCTCTGATAACAGCGAGTCGCTGTTGTATAACCTCCACCTCGACTGAGTGGCATACAAGTTCTTTTGTCTTGACCACTTCATGGGAGACGCCAGAAAAGTCGCTTGACCCGTAGAAGTCGTCGAAGTGGCTCATCTATGTCAACGATAAACGCTTTCGGGAAAACAAGAGGGTACAGACTATTCACCGAGTCGTACCCTCCATACCCATTGAAGGAGTAACCAGAGCCACGCTTCTCTACACAATTATGTTTAAATACTGGCTGGAATAGAATGAAACCAGAATGTACCAAGCAGTTCTTTGAAAGCCGGGATGGGCTTAGCGGAAGCCACGGCAGCAAGCACCAAGGCGCCAAGAGAAACAAAGGGTTTGGTAAACATTTTGAAAATGCGAATTCGAATGTTTAGAAAAGACTGGATTGGTACATGACTTAACTCTTCACAGATGAGACGCAGATGTAGATAACTCACATTTCGTGGACCTAGGCCAGACGAATTTAACTAAAAGGCTGGCTGCACTAAATGAAGGAAAGGCCCCAGGCCAGATAAATTTTGGAGTAAAAAGAAAGGTGGTGAAAGGGTTGATGTGAAAATAGATCCTTCGTCGCTGCTCTTATAAGTTTCAGCATGGGCGGCGAGGCGGTGTGGGACCTATCACACGCTCGGCACGCTCTCAAAGCCAAGCTCCATTAATAGATAGTATGTTTGGCATACATCTGCATCGCTTGATGGGACCGCAAGTACCTGCCGAACCTTTTACCAAATGAGACTTCATTAGGCGCGCATACATCAGCCCTGTCACAGTCCTGTCTCGGTCGCTCTATAGGTCTGCATCCAAAATAGGTGAGTTGATCATTGCACCCAAATATTCTTTGAAGTGGGTCGTGTTGGCCTCCAATCCAATTCGCCTGAAATGGTATGGGCGGGAGGGCCTTGGTCAGTGGGATTCATAGAAAGTCAGAGCTGCCTATGGGTGTATCCCAGTTCTGCCACCCCACGTTTGTGACATTCGTTGGTGGTCCCAAAGAAATGGACTTTGAGCCGACAACCCTTCGAAAGCCAGGACGGAACATTTCTAGAATCCACCGGGTCTCATGATACCCGCTCTGAAAGCCATTTCATTCGCTCCATTGAGTCCAGGTCTAAAACGAATCAGAAAGGGACAAAAGCGAGGGAATATCATGATGAACCAGCCTGGGAGCAGCCTGGAGGCTTGCATACCCCGGCGCTGTCCAGATATAGCGACATTTTCCTGTGAATTTGATACTACAGTTTCGAAGGTGCTTGGAGCGGGCCGATATTGAAGCCATGATGCGAGATCCATTAAGTCCTACGTTCACAACCAACTTAGTGCCCTTGATCCCATCAGTACCGATTGAGGGTTGGACTTGAGATTGATAGAACGGATAGCAAAATAGTTGACACCCGGCGCGTCATCCACAGCAACACAGCTAGAAACCATCCTGTTGCGAAGGGACTGCGTGTTATGGGTTTCACCTACTGCATTGGCGGCTGTTCAACTTTGTCGGACTGTGAAATCCCACACCAATGAAGTCACCTCCATCCAGCCCTTCCGAGTCGTCACCGCTAGGATTCTCCTATGATACGGGCGGTGACCAAGTCACATACCCCCATGACAATGACCAGTCACAGCCACAAACTCCTGATTCAGAAAGGACAGTTAGTCCTATCAGTTACCATCCTAAGCGCAGCGGCCGCGACAGGCTCGACCCATCGCAGCTATCCTCTCAGACAACGCATATTGGGGCTGGCATAGAAGAAGAATATGAGTTAGGAGCTAGGTGTGGTAAAGCAGAACGTGGCTCGGAGGACATAGACCCGTTCAGCCCGGGAGAACTTCTCGTCATGAGTGGCAGCTCGTTACTAGTGCTGGCTCTGATATGCGTGGCCATTATGCTTACCTTTGGGACGATTACATTGTAATTCTATTTGGTAATGTCATCTTGTAAGTCAATCATTTCTTTTGGAAATCCTTGAGTGAGAATATTGAATTTCCCCAACACAGAGTTACATCAGACCATAAGTCAGTTTGGTCGGAATGGCGTTGGTTCAGAACAAACAACCGAGTTGGAAGACGTGGTCTGAATCTCACCATGCCAACTTGAGGTCATCGACTCGGGAAAGTTTGAAGGTGCTCAAGTTTTGATCAAGGTTTATGTGGGTACTGTATAAGGACTTGGAAAGCTTCCCAGTTTTGGATACAGTACACAATAAGACTTTTGGTGAGAAAATGCATATCTAGAGCACGTATGAGCTCGATAAAATTATGTTTGTTAGTCAATTCGACCTCCCACCTTCCCTCTTGCAAAGCGCCCATTGTTTCTGCTCAGTAGAGAGCAGAGGCAGAATCTCGCTGGGTAGTCAGACTTGCTTTGACTTAGTGATATCCACATATAACTCGACAAAGTCCATGGATCTACTGCCTGATAAACTCTATCTCATTCTTCCAGGTAGAACTCAGAAGTACGCAAAAAACCCAACAGTCGAAACACCTTAATTGTCTAGGAGCCACTGGCTGCAGATCAGACTGTAGACTCAGGTAGCTTGCCTGATTCACAAATTCACATTAATTTCACCACAATTTCACTTACATGAAACATTCTAATAGGGTATGAAGGAGAGCTCACCGGTGCGAGGAATCCAAAGGGGAAAATACCTAAGGATACCACTATATACCATGAGAGATGTACAACCTTATTACCAAACCCTGACCATTCTCAATCCCAAACATTATCTGACTTATACTCTCTAGAACATGATTTTATGGACTTTATTCTATAGTTCTATTAGAATTTCATGAAGAAGAAATTTAAGTGAAAGTGCCAGGTCTTCAGGCCTCTGAACTCCTAATATCCAGAACTCTGAACCAGCTAAAACTCAGTCTAGAGACATGGTACCTTCTCCTATTCAGAAAATCTTGTAAGGCAAGATAGAATTAGCAGGAGAAATCATACCATACTTCTTCCTCGGTTGTAAATTACCCCAACCTCTTCCCCCACATCAGCAATCGTACCCTTTTCTTTTCAGCACTTGTACAAGCCTTACAAGCCGGCAAATTGGCAGGTCAACCAACTATATCTCTTTCCTGAGAAGCCAGGTGTTGCTCTCACTTGGCAAATAATCACAAGCAGTGATAAGCTCAATAACATCCATTAAAATCGTCTGTTATTAATTTATAAGAAGTTACGGCTCGAAATCTACTTGTAATGTAGAAATGTAGAACTTCATACCGGGAGGACACTGGGTTGGATTGATTGGCTACCGATTGATTGTAACTGATACATGAAAAACCTATACAACGTATGATACGAGTCAGGGGTCATACTGCGCGTGGGCGGTTACACGTTCATAATGCCGGTGAATCGAGGAATATACCCCGGATCGAGCGAGCGACCCGACATTGGTGATGTCGCGCGCTGATGGCGCGCATGACCCGATGGCTAGGATCGCGCGCGCGATACGCTGAATATGGGCGCGGGGTGATGGAAACAAGTACCGGAGTCGGACGGAGTATGTCGCGCAGAAGATGCGCGGGACTCGATGGGATAATAGTGACTGATTACCTGTAGAGCAGAAGTGATTATTCTTTCATATATCTCAACATTAATAACATACTTTGAAAGAGTATTAAAAGTTAAGGAATTGCTACAGTCACGTCAACAAGTAGTTGCAGCCAAGTATAAAAGGGCACACCTTAAATGGTTCACTTGTCATCTTCAGATTCTTTCACTAGAAACCTAGGCACATACAAGTGGTAGCAACTTTGTGACAGCTTCTGCTCCTGCTTAATTTGAACACCAATCACCAGCATTTTGCAAAACCCATGATCCAATGTCCATCAGATTCTTCTGACTAATAGTGATGTGATACTGCATATCTGGACTAGAGTTGAACATTGGTTCAGATTTGGACAGTTCCAAGCAATGGATGACATGGCTAAGGCTTCTTCCAGCATTCTAAACTGTACTGTGGATACTGCTTTGTCAATGTTCACTGGCAGTAAGCTGCTTGGGAGGATTGTTTTTGCTAGTTCAGGGATAGGATGTCTTAGAAGGACAGTGCTTATACTCAGGCTATGAGTCATAGTCAGCAAGGCAGAAACTGCGACACTGAATCACTTACAGTCTGTGTAGAATAAGAGTTGGTAGTCCCAAACCAGCAGATAGATGAAACACAATCTCCAAGAGCATGAAACTTATATGTGAATAATTTGAATATTCTTTGTTTTTTTTTTTACTTCCAGCAAGCATGTTGGTTGGATTTTCATGAGTAAGATGCTGGGCTCATGCAGAAACCTCATGGTTGAATTTGTAGGTGGTAAGTTCAGGACTTGAAGTGACACATTTCTTATCCAAAGAGTGTGGTGACTGTATTGAGGCAAATCAGTGTTGGGGTATGCGAACAGTTGTGGTTTATTATTCTTCTCTTTTCCATGCCTATGGCTTCCTAGCTTAATTACAAACTCCATCAGTAGATATCTGGGTTGTTTAGCATGTGACACATCTCATCTTCTTGATTCAAAGTCGAGACTTGAGTACTATTTGTGCCGCTATCTTAGTAGCAACTCTAACTTTTGTTTTAGTTGTTCCTTAGGTAACTAGCTAGAATATCATTTTCTTGATTTGAAGTTGAGACTTGTTCCTTAGTTGCAACAGGTTATGGGCCCTGGCCAACATTGATACCCCCTATGTCATCTATTCCACTACCATTAGCTTCTGACTCCACCTCACTTGTAATCCGTAAAATATGTGATGATGGCTCTAACTGGTCTGACTACAAGCCTTGTCTACACAGAGCAATGGGTGCAAAAGGGCTATGGCTGCATGTAGAAGGAAAGGTGGTTGTACCTAAACCCTACATTGAACTCAACGGAATCCCCATCCTATCAGATGGAAAGACTCATGCGACAGAAGAAAAAATTGAAACCAGAGAAACCTGTATTGTTGAATTTGATAAATGTCAGGATTCAGTAATGCTGAAGATATGGGCAGGAAGTGGCCAAGTCCCACAGGCCAGTCGGAGTGGCTTGGTGTTATATCCATAATATAACTCTGATATCCTGGACATCCGACATGGGGTGCTATGAAGAATCCTACTCCGAACCAAGTCTGCAGGCCATGTCTGTCACATTATCTCACTCTGTTAAATCCGCATATCGGTGCTTAGCTGGAGACTTCCGAAAGGGGTTGGGGGGTTCCAAAAGGGTTCCAAAGGGAGAGGTCGTATTCCGAAGGGTGGGGTGAGGATCGGAATCGGGATCGGAATCGGAGTAGTCGGAAGTCAGGAAAGCCGGGAGTCTTGGGACTGTTCACGGTATAGGGTGGTATGAGTGGTTCGAGGTCGCAGGGACTTGGCTTCAACTTATGTGTTGCGCCCTCCTCGATTGTCTGTCCCTAATTTTGGAGAGTCGGAGAGTTTACCAGAAACTAATCGGAAACTACAATGCAAATTAAGTCGATATTTGTACTGGCGAATAGTCCAGTCGACTGGGAGACTATATACATGCGACTATCCTTGTACTATCTTTGCCGGTCATAAAACAAGGAGAAGAAGAGTACAAGGGGTCAATGTAAAGGAGAAAACAAGGGAGTGAGGTACGCGATGGTCCTGCGTGTCGGTTATCAAAGTAACGGAACCTTGACTTCGGAGTCTTCGGAGGTTCAGAATCGCGGAACCTCGGGATGTATGTCGGACCTCCGGAAAACTGTTATGCAGGCTTTGGGCGATCGGAAGGGTTCCGGAAACGGTGCGGGTGGTTGTGGTGCTTAATGGGGGTTTGTTTGGCGGCATAGGCTATAACACACTCCCACACTGCTCATTCAACCACAATGGCCGATATCACAGCACAAATTTTGGCAGCATCAAACAAACTGTCGACCAATTGTTTTCAAGACTGGAAAGAAACCTGCATCAACAAAGTGCTTCAGCACGATGTGTACGAAATCCTTAATGGCTCAGAAACAGAACCTATGCTACCTGCCAAAGCTACATCTGATGACCATAAAAACATCAGAGACTTCAGGAGTTGCAGGAGCAAAATAGCAGGAGACCTTCGAGATACTCTTGATGCAGGGCAATGCACCATTATTGCAAACATCGAACCAATGAATGCGCACGCCATCTGGACCACGATCCTCGGTTGCTATGAATCAAAAGACACAAACTTGTACCTCTTTGCCACTCAACAACTTCTTTCACTTTGCATGAGCGACTCAGGTCACGAGACTGAAACATTCTCAGAGTACGGTGCACGATGCGTCAGCACTGCAAATCTCCTTTGCAATCTACTCCCTCCTGGTGCATCCATGACAGCGGCCATTCCAGATGCAAATGGAACCATTAAGATGCCTGCCGTGCTCACACTAGGATTCACCACTGCAGACCTAGTAGATGAACTTGTGATCAGCATTATTATCATCAGACTCGGTGGCAGCAATGACCAGCACCAACTAAAACATACCCTTGCATACAAGGGAGTCAGAATGCTGGTTGCTGTTCTCACAGAGCTTCAAAAGGCAGACAACCTCATGCAATCGGATGACATTGCTATAGCATCAATACCTTCTGGATCTGCTGGCACACTTGCCACAAAAGGCAAGACAGCCTCCACCAACAAGGCCGTATTCAAGTGCTCGCTTTATGGAAAAAATACTACACATAATACGAAAGATTGCTGAGCGCAACAATGCAATAGGCAAGAGAAATCTAAAGACAAACCGGACACCAAGCACACTAATACAGCCAATGATGGGAATAAATCCAGCGATTCTTCTAAAGAAGCTGTAAGCATCACTCAGGCCACCAAGCTTACAAGTCCCATTTATCGCCAATGTACTTCCACATGTACTGATATGACTTGGAATGCAGACTCAAGTGCAACAGCACATATGACACCACATCAGGAATGGATTTGTGACATGGAACCATGCAGAGTACCTGTACAACTTGCCAACAATGATATCATATGGGCAACTGGCAGGGAAAGTGTTGTGTTCTCCCCTGTTATTGATGGAAAACCTGCCGAATCTGTAGAGTTCAGTTGAGTGTTATATGTTCCTGATCTTGAGAACAATTTATTCTCTGTGCTCTCTGCTGTGTGACGAAATAAACTCAAAATTATCATCGAAGGAGAGCACATATCTTTTATCAAGAATAACATTACACTGTTCACCGGATCCATATATCAAAACATTGGCACACTCGATGGGACAACCCTACTACATTGTGAATGTACCTTCCTTACATGCACTACTCGTTCCATCCTCCATCAATGCCTTGGGCACATTGGCAAGGATCGACTTGAACAACTCATCAAAGAGGACCTTGCTCAAGGTATCATTATCGATCCAAAGAGTAAGCTACATGATCTGTACGAGTGCTGCATCGCTGGAAAACATCATCACGATCCATTTCCTCAACTCTCTTCAAACTGCTCCAGCAAACTGCTTGGTCAGATACACTCAGACATTCACGGTCCCCTGCTGAGAACTCTCTATGGATACCACTATTGGATGACACTTGTTGTTGACAGCAGTCATTTCAAAAAGGTATACCTCCTGAGGAAGAAAAGCGATGCATTCATGTGCTTCAAGGAATATGTGGCCAAAGTTGAACTAGAGCTCGGAAGAAGAGTCAAACAACTTTGAGATGACAAGGGCGGCGAATACATTGGAGCCAACTTCAACAAATACTGCCCAGATAAGGGAATCTCTCGCCAGTACACAACCAAAGCAACCCTCCAGAAAATGGGGTTGCCAAACACCTCAATAGAACCCTTGCTGAAGGGGTAGTCAGCATGCTTAACCAAGCAAAACTCCCAGTGGGGTTCTGAGGACAAGCTGTTCTCTACCTCACGCACATCCTTAATATCACACCATCATCAGCGCTCTCCAACATGACATCTTATGAAGTCTGGAAAGGACAGAAGCCTGACCTTACTATGTATAGAACCTTTGGATGCTGGGCATACATTCACATTCAGAAAAGGGAGCATGAATCTCTAGGACCTTGCACTAGTAAATGTATCTTTCTCGGTTTTGAAAATGGATTCAAGGGGTGGAAGGTATACAACCCTACAACACATAAGATATCAGTATCTAGGGATGTCATTTTTGATGAACTGTCATTCCCTGGTATAACTGCAAACACCGAGACCATTCCATTACATGCTGTCTGGCCAAATGAACCAGGTAACCTGTTGGAAAGTGATGACCAGCGGCCACCAAATCCACCATTACCTGACCTGGATCCTGAAAACCCAGCAGCTCAACCCCAACTCCCTATTCCCATGCTTCAGCCTCAACCAATACCTTGCACCCTAGCAGGTCCTCTAATTGTGCAAGGATCTTGCCCAATCTGAAAATCAAGGGTCATGGATTACGCTGAGTTACTAGGTTCTACTCAGTGTATAACACACCCTGTCGCTCGCAGAGAACCCAAAGTTGGCCAAATCAACCAATGGAACATCAATGAAGTCCGAGATGATACACCTATAAGCAGTGATCCACCCCAAATGGTAGATCAAGGGGGTGTAGAAAATGATAACTTTTCAGATGACACCGACCCTGACAATGTTGCCATAAGCGACGCTGAAAAAGATTGAGAAAATCTGTCCAACACTCACATTATTGAGTCAGTAAACTATGTGTATGGCATGATGGACGACTCTATTCCACTCCTTAACATGTTTGAGATCGTGTTCAACCTTTCCACCCAGCAAGCTTTTGGAGCTGCAATGTGCCCAGAGGATGGACCAAGTGGATAGAAAGAAGCGATGGCAGGGCCAGACCATGACAAATGGATGGACGCCGCACAGACCGAAATCAACGCACTCCTGGCGAATAGGACATGGGAACTAATGGAATTACTGGAGGGACAGCAGGTGATCGGTTCAAGATGGGTATTTCTCATTAAACGACCCCAAGCAGATGGCACCATTGACCACTACAAAGCCAGACTAGTTGCTCGAGGCGATAACCAACATCCAGGTATTGATTATGATCAGGTTTTCACACCAACCACTCGATTCGGAGCCCTTTGCGTGATATTAGCACAGGCAGCTCTTGCTGGAGAATTCATTGAATCTCTTGACATTTCAAATGCATACCTCAATGGGGAGCTAGAAAAGGAATACAATGTTTATATGCGACAACCCAAAGGGTTCCAGAAGTATGCAGAAAGTGGTAAACAATGGGTTTGCCAACTCATGAAAGGGATCTACGGACTCAAACAGAGCGGATGCCTATGGTACCACAAATGAAGTAAAACACTTGAGAAAATGGGATTCACTCAAATCAAATCTGACCCAAGCATCTATGTCTGGATCACAGATGACATACATGTTATACTCCTGGTCTTCATTAATAATATAATGGTCGTGTCATATGACCACCACAAGATCACCCTTATCAAGGACAATCTACAAAAATTCTTCAAAATAAAAGACCTAGGACTGACCTCATATCTCCTTGGCATCAAGATCGACTATGATCAGGCAAACCAAACGCTGAAATTATCTCAAAGACAATACATTGTAAATATGCTTAACCAATTCAAGCTTACCGAGTGCAATCTGGTCTCCACACCAATGGATCCAGGAATCCAACTTAGCAAAGTGTTATGTCTGACAACCAAGTGCAAAACAGAAGAAATGGCAAAAATACCTTATATGAATGCCGTCGGTGCTCTCATGTACCTTGCCATTGGCACCTGGCCTAACATCGCATACTCTGTTGCCAAACTTGCACAGTTCAACAACAACCCTGGTCAAGGACATTGGCAAGCTGTGAAGCACGTGTTCAGGTACCTTAAAGGAACTATAGATCTCAAGCTCACTTACCAAGCCAGTGACCCTACATCTTCCCTTCAGCCCTTCATCACCTACAGTGATTCCAACCATGCTGGATGCATTGACACTTGACACTCCACCAGCGGATATGTACTACAGATAGGAACAGGAGCAATCAGTTGGTCAAGCAAGAAACAAGCGACAATTGCTCTCTCATCTACTGAAGCCGAATACGTTGCCTCTGTTGCAGCTGGAAAGGAGGTTCTCTAGATGCAGACATTATTAAAGGAATTACACTTCAATATTGACAATCCTTCACCAATAATGATGGACAATCGATCTGCACTGGCTGTCGTAAGAAATCCAGAGCATCACAGTCGGATGAAGCATATTGACATCAGCCACCATTGGATATGCCAAGTAGTTAGGAACAAAGAGGTGGAGGTGCATTATATCCCAACAGGAGAAATGACTGCCAACATCCTCACCCAGGTGCTCCTTTGAATACTAGTCCAACAACATCGTCTGGGACTGGGGATCATGTGATATTACATTGAGGGGGTGTATTAGAAGGGGCAATGGATGTTCCATTATCCAGCCGCTGCTTAGCTAAGTGCCAGCGAGCAGTGGAGTTCCCTTTAACAAACTACTATCACTTGCAGGTAAGACTATCATATACACAAAGTAGAACAATTAATAATAAAATGAACTACCATCACTTACAGTGATCACTCATGTGGTTAGCTTCCAAGTTTATTACATACCTCAGTCAACACGAATGGGTGAATCGACTGAGGTATGGGTAACAACTGATACGGAATATAAGTGATTTAGAACGAATGTATGAAATGAGAATGTATATGCCCACAGGCCCATAGAAATGGACTTACGGCCATGTCAGACCATGGCATAATGTCTGTGCCCGTCAGAGCCTAATTCAACAGCATCCCCTCCTGTTGGAAAAGCAAACCGCCGCGCCCGAAATCCCCGATTAGTAAGCAAGGCCATTATTGGCCGTTTTAGGTCTTGCGCAGGTGCAAGATATTCTTTTATTCCTTTTTATATAGTTTATTGTCTTCAAAAACTATAAGTAGTTACAGTCTATGTACAGTCTCCCTCAGTGGTTTGACATCATGCAAACACTGAGGTAAGATACTATCCGACTCCCATATTATATTATTTAGCTTACCTGTACGCTACAGTAATATTGTCGTATAGGTAAATCATAGTGGTTTGACATCGCGCAAACACTGAGTAATATTGTCGTATAGTTATTTTTACACCTCCGCCTGTGGAGCTGACTAGCACGCACGTGGGTTTGACGCATTGTTCTTCCTGTTGAATTTCCCCTGAAGCACGCAGTTCGAAACGCGGGTGATGGTTATAATTCGACGAGGAAAAATTTTAGCTACAGCGTAACTTATGTAATGCAGACACGTCACATGACATGTTGTCGTGCCGAACTCGCAATATTCCCAACACTTCCCGGCAAGGGGAATTATGTTTCCAACGTCTCATTCCAATCCTCAATCTACGCCTTCATCCAGAGGTATAAACCTTGACTGGAG
>QLPI01000665.1:0-10677 GCA_003314275.1 Chroogomphus rutilus
CCAGACTCACCATTTCTGAAGGCTTTGAGGAATTATTCCAACCTCCTGTGCATGAAAGGAGACAAACACTGTTCAGCATCCCTGAGACAGCTGAATCAAAAAATACCACACTCACCCAAGCCTCTAGAGCATTTAGACCCCATTTCTACCTGAAACCTACACAGGGCGATGATGATTCAAGCCCTACACCCTCTCCTACCCCGTCAAATGTTAGGCGCCCGAAGGGAACACGGCCTTCCTGGAGGCAATCCGAGGCTCCTAATGACCCAGAACCACCTGGGGATGACTCCCCAGATGATAGCAATGAGGCACAGCAAAGAACCCCACAGAAGCGCTGAGGGTGTAGTTAGGGAAATGCACGGGTTATGCCAACCCGCGGTGTCAACTCTGACACAAACACGATGCATGCATCACTAGACACGACATATGGCTGCCCTTCAAATTCTATGGGAGAATTACTTGGTCATGTAAAGCTTCTTATCTTGGGCCCGAAGGGCTCTGGCAAGACAATGCTTGCTGAATCCCTTGTGCACGGTTCTCCGGACGTGGTGGATGTCGGACAATGGGTCGATGATCCTCACTTTGGGAGAGTGTTAACTGGAGAGACCAGAATGGATGGCAAGACTATGAGAGCTTCTGGCCATGTCAAGCTCATGGAGACGGCTGGCTTTGACCAGGCAGATGATGTGAGTCTTCCATAATATCCTCATATTAACGGTGTGCATCTTACCCAGCTTTTTCGGTCGCCCCAAACGATCGTGACTTGCATTATTGATGCAGTTCACTCACAATTTCGTGCCGTATTGCCACTCCTATCTCAAACCCACCCTCCAGACACAGCTCTTCGCGACCTCCTTGCTTCTTCACAGACCCATTTCTTCACTGCCGTACTCTTGTTGACTCCGTCCCGTGAGTTCTTATCGTCTACCCCTTTGTTGACCCCTTTGACAGATCATTTGGCACCACAGTCGGCGCGTTGGTGTCGGCGCGTGCGCATACGCACGCAACGACACGAACACGACAAACGTGCCTTACGCGCACGCGCCGCCACGAACGCGCCGTACGCGCATGCGACGACACGAACGCGACAAACGCGCCTTACGCGCACGCGACGACACGAACGCGACAAACGCGTCTTACGCGCACGCGCCGCCACGAACGTGCCGTACGCGCATGCGAGGACACAAACGCGACAAACGCGCCGAACGCGCCGTACGCGCACGCGATGCGACGAACGCAACGTACCCGCACGCGCCGCCACAAACGCGACGAATGCGCCGGGTCAATGTCTATCAGCCGTAAGTCTATAAGATTATTGTCGTGAGCTGCAGTTTATAGGACAGCAGCCAATTCTTGACATGTTGACACTGCATAACTACATTTATTGTAAATTTATGTAGGGAAATAATATACAAAGTTATTTGAATTAATATTAGGCAATGATTATACAACCTTGGCTTTTGAGAACAAATATATCTAATGTCAACATTTATATTTCATGATTTCAACCTTTTTTCAAGCTTGAGAGTTGACCTTGAAAAAAGCAGAATCCAACCCCTGACCAGGGTTCCGGATTAGGCTAAACTCCGGAATTTTAATCAAGGTTATTTTCAGCTCCGGCCTGAACGGTGGTGTACTTATATGGGTTAAGAAGCAAGATGTGGAACAGGGTGGCATAAGGAATGGAGATCAATAAGGTATGAAAAACCATGTGGAGGCATTGTCCACAGTGATCAAGAATAGAATAAGGAATGTAGGCAAGAATAGAATAATAGAATATGGCTGAGAATAAAATAATGAAGGAGTGGGTGAGAATAGAACAATAAAGGATGGCCAAAGATAAAACAATAGGGCCATGACTGAAATAATAAGTGAATATCAAATGTTCTAGAGGAGAACAGGTAAGGGAATGAGAGAATAGTGAGGGGTGTAAGGGATAGGATGGGAGATGTAGTCTAGATGATGTACCAGATATACCGAGCTGAGACCATGTGATAGTGAGGATAGTATGGGTAAAGGTCGGTCAGTCAGTCAGTCGGTATTACCAAGTGAACTGGATCTCAGTATTGTGGTCTTGACAATCAACAATGTTCGCTTTTTCAACCCACCATTATTCCGTACGTTCTCTATTGTTTCCAATTGTTTAAGAATTGTGTATATGCTGTATAAAATTGTCTTGAGCATTTGTCATATTGTTTCAACCCCTCCTGTATTTTTGCTTTTCATGTGATTATCTCATCCCTATCCTTCACAGTCTTATAGTATGCTATGTAAAATAAATTAGTTAATGAATCTATCTCTTAACCACAATCCAAAAAGCATAAAAAACAAAAATAAAAACAAATCTTATCACTGCAGACACTCTTACAGTCAAATCTTCTATTTTACTCCCAGGCTCTTTTTCAAACAGTTTATAACTAGCTCTGGCATCGTAAGAAAGTGTTCTTCAATGGCAGGAAAAAAAGCACAACTCCCACCAATTTTCTCATAAAATATAATGGTCAATATGCACCTGGCTGATTGTCAGGACTCGGTACTACCGAGGGTACTGTCGGAACTGGCCAAGTCCTGCAGGCCGGTCAGGGTGGCTCGGCTTCAACGTACTCGTGTATTGCGCCCTGCCTTCTGTGCGTGCCACTAACTTGTAATGAGAACGGATACTCAGGCGAATGCCGAGGATGTCGGCCTGAGTGAGGACTTCTGAACAGAAGGAGGAGAGTAGGCAGGCGTAAGCCTAGTTGATACTCAGACTGAGGAACTATGTACACGTATCAACTACTTATATAGGCTGAGGGGCGGAATGTGGAATAAGGGTGGCATAAGACATGGAAAAAAGAATAAGGTATGAAGACCATGTGGAGGTATAATCCACAACGATTAGAATAGAATAATAAGAGGGTAAGATAATAAAATAAGCGGTGAGATTGTGGGAAAGAAATAGAACAATGAGGAATGGCCAAGAATAAAACAATAGGGACGTGAGTGAGTGGCAGGGAATAGTGAATGTCCCGTGGGTAAACGAGTGAGGGGGAAAGGAAGAGAGTGTAGGGTTGACAAAGAATAGGGGTTGGGGGAGAGGGTAATGAACCGGGTGATAAACCGGGTGTACCGAACCGAAACCGTACGCCGTGGAGTGATGTGAATGGGGGTCGGTTGGTCGGTACTGCCGAGTAAGTCAAAGCACGATGCACGGTCGTGACACTGATGCTTCAAATTCAAATTTGAAAAGCTGTACTTGCATGCCCCCACCATTGTCCCCCGCCATGCCATTTCTCAACCAGAGATCCACAAAATAATTGGGTGCTGGCTTCTCTCGGGATTGGTTTCAATATCATGATGCCAATCTTTAAGAATGTCATGGTCAGAAATTGTCAAAATTCTCCCATGGATATTGGTGTCAATGGGTCGTAATCAGCTCTGCTTCTTAGCTTTGTGGGATACACGATGAGCCGACAAAGTAGGTGATCGTGAATGGGAGAAAGGTATTGAGTGGGCTCATCATCTAGCATGATAGTGATGCTTCAACCTTGTTTAATTTTAATTTAATTCATTTTCATTCTTTATACTGTCCACAATATCCCAAGTGATTGCCAATATTATTTGCCTGGAGTGATAACAAGCAGGTGACGACACACATGCTACTCACTGTTATTTTGGCCATGAAACTTGAAGAATGGCAGGTCCCGGGTAGAATAAAGCCTCTGCGCCTGTTATGGAGATTTCAGCTCAGACGAATCTTGAGATTCTGAGGACAATAGCTTGAATGAAAGATATGGATCTGTTCTGGTACTAGGAGTATACGTAGTATGCAAGCCCATCCATTTCATATCCTGGGGAAAACTTTCAAATGAATAGTGCAGAATATTTGGTTTATATTTCAGATTGGAGTCTTTGGGGTTTCACATTAAGATATCTTGATGTTTTCATTTAATAGCCTCGATGGCGCGTTTATCCTCGAGAGCTCAATTTCTGGGTGATATATCCTCGATATGAGTGTGGGTGTGGTGTTGTGGGGATGTTGGAAGAGGGAAATCTCGGAGAAGGTTGGGAGAGCTGGATATCGCAATAGCAACCAACACGATGATGTAACTATCGTGAAACAGGGTGTCAGAAGTCGGCGTGCATTTCACAGCAACCAAGCTTAAAGAGGAGTGAAATTGATATTTTGAAGTGCAGAACGGGACTGTAGACTTATACAAGTCGTCCTAAAAAAACCAAAAATAATCGAAAACTATCAAGGGTGACATGGTGACGGCGTTACTGCTGCGGGTGAAATCTCACATTTACAACAATGTGCAGCATCTTGCTTGATTTACAAGCCTCTGGCTCTCCCTGTTGATCCAGCCGAGGCTGGATTAAGTCTGTAAGAAACATTTAGCATATGTTTGCTTATTTATGTATTTCTTAAATTCTCGAACCAGTTGATCACCTTAAGAAAGAGCCTATATAAAATAAGATTCGGTGGCTTCTTTAGTAGACAATTAGAGGAAACACAGCAAAATCACAGATAACTATCTACACCAAATGATCTGTTGGCACAATCATAATTATATATATTCTAGGATGACATCCTGAGCTCCCAGTGAGTACTCATAGTACTCCTGGTTCCCCAATATACGAACGTCGATGTCCTGGTCAATCTCTATATTGTTTCAACAGCATCTGCAAACAACATTGAATCATCACAGAGAACTGGACCAACCCACCACAGCTGAAATAACAAATAAAGCTTACCCGCATTTTGTGATCCCGCTGGAGCCATGTTCTCTATCTCTCCCAAACTCCTCCCGGCCCGTGGATACTCATCGAGGTCAATCCGATCTGTATTGGAAGCGGGGAGATCCTCGAGCTCAATTTCATTCGACGAGGGGAATCCAGTGTCAATTGACTCAGTGATGTTCCAGTCACCGAATTCGTCCATAATGGCATTGTGCATCCGTCGTGTAGCTGCATGGAAGCTGCCAATGGGATGAGGGGAAGAGTGGGTGGTGCCATTAGGATGGGAATGCTTCTCTTGGAGGTCCAAATGAGTTCTACAGATGATAATGGTTGACAGGTTATATGGGGTATCAGTCAAGTCACCCAACTAGTGGTATGTCAGGGCTCTTACCTGTTCTGCAGAGGATTAATAATCTCGCCAAGTGTAGGCTATTGATATTTTATTAATTTGTTTTTGCACCAGTTATATCCAATGAATCATTTACTCTTAAGACCTGTCAAAATCACTACTCAGCCAACATCATGCAAGATTTTATTGAGAAATACCCTGTTTGTGATGGTTGCTGTTAAGGTTACTGTGAGCACAAACCTGACTGTGGATAAGATGTGGATTTGGAATAACAATTAAAAAATAGCTACCCATATCGTAGCACACCTTTTCCATAATTAGCCTCAATGTATTATACCACTGAGAAACATACTTTGCTCAACGAACACCTGAGTTAGTGACTTTGTGTGCAATTCTCTCAACTCTCTCAGCTCCCTCAAGCTTCCCAGGGAATTGGAAAGGGTCACTGCAAAGGCGACTGTGTCGAAAAGGATAATCAACACATCCTGAATTGCACTCACTAGAAAATGTATAAGCAGTAACACAAAATTGAAACAAAGGAACTTTCACTTCTGAAAATCATGTGAATAGACATGTGATATAAATGAATACAATCAACATAACTCACAAGTCAATATTGTTCACGTCCATCTCAGTTGGGGCACAGGTGTTTATTTTTGCAATAAACTATGGAGTACAGATCAAGTTTCATTAGTCATCACAAAGTGAGAGCATGCATTATGTACCAAGAAAAACCCAATAACGCCAATAAATAAAAGACCAAGCACCAAAGCAGTCAGTCTCTTAAGCTTCGAGATGGCATATGCCCGTGCAATTAGAAGTCCTGGTATGATAGATAAATAAATTTGTGAATGCAAAATTAGAGCCATTGTCACCTTGGATTCCAAAAAGGGGCGGAAAAGCAGTACTATCACAAAGGTGAACAAAGTGATTACATGCACTGTGTTGACATTAGATTCTGTGCTAAACATCATCGGAGTCTTACTGGACCGGTATGAATGTGAATTGTTTGTGATCCATGGCATAGAACTACTCACCTTGATGGGTAGATTTGAGAGGAAAATGTTAAATATTGACAAGAACATGAAGTACATGACCCCTCCATAGCGAGCCAAACTATAGAGGACTGATCCTAGTCTAAGCTTCTTACTCCACATATGCTTTCTCTCATAATGTAACGTGAGGAGTGTGTCATAAACCAAGAGTGCTATTTCAAATAGTGAGATCACAATGAGCTCAACATAAAATTACTACTGAGCTTACTCAACGCAGCAATCAAAGAATAGTTCCCAGCCAAACTGTCCAGATCATAAATTTCCTTGAAAGTGATCAGTCTAAGGTACTCACAAATCTGTCTCCTGCTGGATTAAGACTTGATTACTTTCTTGAGAGGACATCTAGTGAGTGAATGTTGAGATGGACCGGATCGTGTGTTGGAATTAGAGGCTGATGGACAGAGGCAGAAAATCCAAGCTTTATGAGAGTCATGGCTCGGTAAAAGGAATGGATGTTATTGCAACCCACGTGGATAGTATTGCTGGCATGGTTTCGCTTGATGATAAATGATATGTATACGCAGCAACGCGATGCACGCCATTCATGAAACATGATATCAAGTACTTGAAATAGCCTTACAACGAACAGCAATTGTTCTGCATCGTACCAGAGCTTCAATATCAACCTAATAACCTTAAACCACCTTCGGGAACAGGCTGTTGTAGGAATTCAGAATTGAATTACTTGAATGTGTACGGACGCCTCCACCTGACGCTGAACAAAAAGTGAAACATCAGACATTGCCACAAGGTTGAACCATCTGGTACTAACAAACCAGTGGCACTCAATCCGTAGCCATAGCTGAATACCTGAGTTCACCAGTCAATTCAACTCACCTCATCCCAGTGGTTGGTGATACATGTCTGAAGGAGTAAGCCAAACAACAGTTTCATCAATCGGTTGGCACCTCACCACTCTTAATTACTGTGATGGGAGAGGGTTGGAGTGGAATGGGAGAAGATAGAGCCAGAGGTGTGTCAGAAGTTGATTGAGAGCATGCCTAGAAGGGTGCAGGCAGTGATGAGAGCAAATGGGGGCTTTACCAAGTACTGATATATACCATTTCTTGTTTAAAAATGTGAGAGACAAAACCATTCAAATGCTTCATTTATTTAAATAATTAATATCTCAATGAATATTGAGAGTTATGTAATCATCTTGATTGTGACCACAAGTTAAGAAGTAGAGCTATCTCCACTAATTACGTCATATTTTTTTGATTATGTAATCCTCCCGTTATTTACAGTACAACACAAATGTTCAAAACACTTGAATGGTTTTGTCCCCTACTGTACATTGTCTAGTGAATGCTATTCAGGATGCCATGCTCATCCTTTTCGACACAGTTGTCGGTTCAGTAACCCTTTCCAATTCCCTGGGAACCTTGAGGGAGTTGAGAGAGTTGAGAGAATTGGACACCAAGTTACTAACTCAGGTGTTTGTTAAGCAAAGTATGTTTCTCAGTGGTATCTTACATTGTGGCTAATTATTATAAAGGTGTGCTATGATATGGGCATCTAATGTTTAATTGTTATTTCAAATCTGCATCTTATTCATAGTCAGGTTTGTGCTCACAGTAAACTTATCAGCAGCCATCACAAACAAGGTATTTCTCAATAAAGTCCTGCATAAAGTTGGATGAGTAGTGATTATAACAGCTCTTAAGAGCAAATGATTCATTGGATATAACTGGTTCAAATGACGAATTTGTAAAATGTCGATAGCCTACTCTTGGTGAGATTCTTACTCCTCTGCAGGACAGGTAAGAGCCCTGAAATATGACATTCATTCTCTAGTTACCACTATCGAGAATGCATTGCTTATCCTTTTCGACATGGTTGTCTTTGCAGTGACACTTCCAATTCCCTTGGACACTTGAGGGAGTTGAGAGAGTTGAGTGAATTGCACACCAAGTCCCTAACTCAGCTTTTTATTGAGCAAAGTATGTTTCTCAGTTGTATAATACAATGTGGCTAATTATTACAAAGGTGTGCTACGATATGGGTATCTAATATTTAATTGTTATTGAAAACCTACATCTAATCCACAGTCAGGTTCGTGCTCACAGTTACCCTAACATCAATGATCCTAACCAAGGCATTTCTCATTGACACCTTACATAAAGGTGGCTGAACAGTGATTTTGACAGGTCTTAAGAGTAAATGAATCGTTGGATATAACTGGTGCAAATAACGAATTAATCAAATGTCAATAGCCTACTCTTGCTGAGATTCTTATTCCTCTGCAGGACAAGTAAGAGCCCTGATATCCCACTATTTGGGTGACTTGACTGATACCTCATATAGCCTGTCTTCCATTATCATTTGTCGAATTCATTTGGACCTCCAAGAGAAGCATTCCTATCCTAATGACACCACCCACTCTTCCTCCCATCCCATTGGCAGCTTCCATGCAGCTACATGACGGATGCATAATGCCATTATGGACGAATTCGGTGACCGGAACATTGCCGAGTCAATTGATACTGGACTCCCCTCATCAAATGAAATTGAGCTCAAGGATCTCCCCACTTCCAATACAGATCAGATTGACCTCGATGAGTATCCATGGGCCAGGAGGAGTTTGGGAGAGATCGAGAACTTGGCTCCAGTGGGATCGCAAAATGCGGGTAAGATTTATTCATTATTTCAGCTGTGGTAGGTTGTTCCAGTTCTTTGTGATAATTTAATGTTTGCAGATGCTGTGTCAACAATATAGAGATTGAAAAGGACATCAACGTTCATATATTGGGGAACCAGGAGTAGTATGAAAGTATTCATTGGAGGCTCAGGATGTCGTCCTAGAAAGAATATATATAATTACAATCGTCCTGACTGATCATTTGGTGTAGATGTTTCTTTGTGATTATACTGTGATTACTTTAATCTATATTAAAAATGTCACCCAATTTTATCTTATGTAGGCTCTTTCTTAAGGCGATCAATTGCTCTGAGAGTTTAATAAATACAGAAATAAGCAAACATATGCTACATATTTCTTAGGGACTCAATCCAGCCTCAGCTGGAGTAACGGGGAGAGCCACAGGCTTGTAAACCAAGGAAAGTCGTCAAGTTGTACGTTGTTGTAAATGTTGTTGGAACCAGCCGCTGCATCATTTTCATACATGTGTCATGCACGCATCGTAGCTGCGTCACATGGATGGTCACATGCGCGTTGCTATTGACGCATCAATACCAATGTGTCTCCAGGAAGGGACGTGCACAGTTGAATTTACTATATAATAAAGCATGTATTAGAATAATAATAAAAACAAATTAATTTTCCCCAAAACTTTTTCCCTTATTTTCTTTGACCTCTATCTATAATCAAATATCTGTAGTCACATCAACCAAGAAATGTGAGCTTTTTCACCTGAAGCAGTAATGCTGTCTCCATGATGCACTAGATAAAGGATATTTAGATGGGGAGTATGTGTTAGGATTCGGTGACGCCAAAATATCGGTTAAGTCCTGCAAACCATTTTGGAGTGGCTAGGCTTCAATGTGCTCGTGTGTTGCGCCCTGCTGTTCCATGCATGCCACTAATTTGGACAGTTAGGAGTCTCGTGAGGGTGCCGAGGACGTCGGCTTGAACAAAGGACTTTAGATGAGGAAGGCAGGCAAGGGGGTGCAAACCGATTTGATATTCTGAGTGAGGAACTATCTACATACATCCCGCTACTTATATAGGTTAAGAAGCAAGATGTGGAACAGGGTGGCATAAGGAATGGAAAACAATAAGATATGAAAAACCACATGGAGGCATTGTCCACAGTGATTAGAAATAGAATAAGGAATGTAAGCGGGATTAGAATAATGGAGTATGGCTGAGAATAAGATAATGAAGTGGTGGGTGAGAATAGAACAATAGAGGATGACTGAAGATAAAACAATAGGGCAGTGGTCAGGATAATGAGTGGCCGTCATATGTTTAGGGGAACGGGTGAGGGGATGGAAGGACAGTGAAGGACGAGACAGATAGGATAGGAGAAGAAGCCTAGACAATGTACCGGATGTACTGAGCCGAGACCATGTGATAGTGAGAATAATATGGGTAGAGGACAGATGGTCGGTCGGTATTACCGAGTGTACCGGAGCTCAGTGCCAGGGTCTTGACAGTATGGACTAGTAGTTAGACTAGTTGTTATGATACAAGGACTTGTAGCTACAGAGTTCATGGCCAATATTCTACGTGAATATATGCTCTCACACAGATGGTGCACAGTGGGTTGATCGTATGTAAGCACTGGTCTGAGGAGCTGGCAGGAGGTGTGAAGGAGAGTCATGTTGATCACAGTAGGTGATCCACAATAATAAACTTGTTCAATGACGGTGTGAGTGCAATGTACTACACCTATTTAATGATCCCCACTGGGTCCGCAGTCTTGAATGACGATGAGAGGTGTTTTGACCTAATGTGGCTTAATGTCACATGAGTGCATCGAGTGGGTATCAAATATAAGTGTAGAGGGGTTTTGGTATTGGAGACTAGTGTCAAGATTCGGTCACGCCGAGATATCGGTTAAGTCCTGCAAACCGTTACGGGGTGGCTAG
>QLPI01000667.1:0-18339 GCA_003314275.1 Chroogomphus rutilus
ATATATTCCCTATCGATAAATACAATAGAAATCATAGTAAAATCCAGGGACTCATTATCCTATTTGTAGAGTCGACTCTCCGATATTCTAGCGCGGGAAACCCCAGAAAAACCTAGTCTACCACTCCAAACAACACCAAGAGGGGTCGAAGTGCCATCCTCGAGGTTGATCTTGAGATCGTAGGGTCTGTGAGGTGCTAGTGTATTACCGCACTATTTACTAAAGACATCAGTGAAGTCATGATAGAATTCTGGAACATGCTGTTTAATGTTATCCAGGTTGTTGGAGGAATCGACCGTAGTGGAGCCTCGAGCGTATTTGTTGAGATCCACGAGGTCAAGTTGAAAGGCTTGCAAACCTTCTAGTTTGCAGGTGTGTCAAGCCCCTGATTCCAAGCTCTGGTTCACTCGGTAGTACCGACCGAACAACCCTTGCCTTTTAGTCCCACACACCAGTAACAAGGCATTCCTCGCCAGTACATGTTCTCGGTCCGGTACATTTGGCTCATCGTTTGGTTCACTTTCCTCATCCTATCCCCTCTATCCTTTGTCATTCCTTCATTCCCCTTGCCTGTTTACCTTCAGGACATTCACTCTTTGTTTCCACTCGGCAGTGGCCCTATTGTTTTATGTTCTGCCACTCTCATTGTTCTATTCTCACTCACTCTTTTGTCCTCGGCCATACTTTATTGTTCTATTGTTGTCCACATTCCTTGTTCTATTCCTGATCATTGTGGACAATACCTCCACATGATTCTTCATACCTTATTGTTCTCCATTCCTTGTGCCACTCTGTTCCACATCTCACTTATTAGCCTATATAAGTAGCCAATGTATGTAGATGGTTCTTCGTTCTGGAAATCAACTAGGTTTATGCCTTCTTGTCCTCCCTTCTTCCGTCCCAAGTCCTTTACCTGGGCCGACACTCTCGGCACTCTCCCGGGTATCCCTCTGTCCCAAATCGGTGGCACGCATGGGGAGTAGGGCGCAACGCATGAGCACGTTGAAGCCATGCCACTACTTCTAGCCTGCAGGACTTGGCCTTTACCCATCCAACCCCTTCGGCTTTCCCGAGGCCTGTCAGTATGTACGGTGCTTGACAAGGTGCAAACAAACACTTCTGCATTAACTAGGGCTATCCACAGTGCCTCCAACTTCAGAGATGGCGATGGATTGCTAGGAAGCAGGGTGCTGGACTGTGAAGCAGCAGTTGAGGCCTGAGGTGTTGGAACGGTGGTCGGTTTCATAGTCTTGAAAGTTATACTGCCCAATACCCAGTCAATCAATGGATTGTAGCGGGTGAGCCAGTTGAAGCCAAGTACTGCGGAACAACTGCCGTCCAACATTGTTATGTAGAAAGTAATGTTCTGAAGTTCACTGGTCAGAAATCGGATCGGAATCGTGATTCAATAAAGGAGTCTGAAGAACCACAATCTAAGAGCATAACAAGAGGAAGTTTGGAAATAAGAGAACAAGACAGATTAAGTATTAGCGAAGTTTTCGAAGTTTCAGAAGTAGAAGATATGCGAGAAATAGGAGAAATAGGAGAAAGGGCATTCAAGAATAGCACGTGAGAGAGGCTAACACAGTCCTCAGCTCCTGCATTTCTGAGGTTGCAGCTCATTTTTTCAACTCCATCGCCGTGTTATCTTTGGCATTGGTGTTGGACATGCTCACCTTGGTTGCGCGTGCCTTTGTCATTTTCTTGTTGTTGGAGTTGTTGGATTTGATGTTAGAAGAAGAGGTCGATGAGGATTGGGAATTGGATTTGGGGCAGTCCTTGACTATGTGACCTTTTGAAGCACACAAGAGACAAAGTCCCACGTCAATTTGCCTTTGATGTTCTTCAGGCAATAGCTTCCCATCTTTTCCAAGCTTGGACAAAATGTCATTAGCATTGTTGTTATTGTTGGAAGACTTATCATTGCCATTCTTCTTCATCCCTTCTTACTCTTCTTGTTGCTCGAGTTGTTGGAGTTAGAGAAAGCCTGATGGTTGTTGTTGTTGGAGTTGGATTTGGACAAGGACCCGTTTGGTTTTGCAGGCATTCTGAAGTTGTCAAACTCCTTGCATTTCCAATATCTGCTGTCGATCTCGAGTGAATATTGTCTGAGTTCAGTGAGAGTTTTGAAACGAGGGAAGTTAAGGAGGCTGTCCTTGATACGTTTGGCCAACCCCTTGTACACCGCATGTGGGAGGGCAGTGTCATTCCACTGAGTGCGAGTGGATGCTCTGGCGAAGTCAATGAAGTATCATGCCACACAATGGGTGTCCTTCATGACTATCTTGCTGAGCTCAATTTCTGCTTGTGCAGTGCTGTTGAATGGACCAAAGTTGGTCTCAAGCTCTTGTGGAAAGTCCCTCCAGACCTTAAGCCAGCTAGGCTCAGGCTGGATTTCACCTAGAATTGTGGGTTTGAAGTACTGGAGTGTGGGGCCTGTGAGGTACTAAATGGCTTATTGGACCTTCGACGCATCCATCAAGAATGCAGACGGACGGTCTTGAAAGTTCAGCGTGCATTGTAAGAAGAATGTGCGAAGCTTAGCTTGTTCGGTACCATCGTAAACCTCAGGCTCGCAAACCTTGGCATGATGACCAGGGTTGGGATTAGATCTAGGGGACTATTGGGCTAGTCGATTGATGAGTGCCTTGACAATTTTGTCTGAACTAGAAGTGGAATTAAGAGTTGGATTGGAATTAAGAGTCAGATTGGGGTTAGAAACATGAGTGGGGTTTGGATTTGAAACTTGAACAGGGTTTGGATTTGGCTCGTCGTTGTCATTATTGTCAATTGGATTTTCTTCGTCATCGTCCTCGTGTTCAGGAGGAGCATTCCCTCCTAACGGGCCAGCTTTGCAAATTGAAGGTTGTTCTGACAGCCATCAAAGTGAGGAAATCTCCAGCAACTGACTTGGGACTTCTACAATGAAAGGTAAATTGCAGTGGAAGATCGGGTATTCATGATGGTTGTGATATGTGAAGATGATATGTGAAAAGAGGTGCAATCAGGTGTAGAAGTCAGATAATACTGTTATGATGCAAAGGAATGATGTAATCATAATTATACCTAAAATCTCCCAAAGGTGAAACAATGGCGAGGTTCAGGGCAGGGCAAGGCTTCAACTTGTATGTTGCACCCACCAGATCGCACAAGCCCTAATTTTGGAAAAGCAAGACAGAGAATTAACTAGTAGAGAATCAAGGTTGATTATCTGACTGAGGACTGAACTACTGAAGTACAAGATCTTTATACTACTTTCAAATCTACTAGGAGTCGAATAGATTCCTATAATAGAATGAGAAAGCCAAGGATCATGAAAAGCGAGAACAGAAATACTATGCCCCAAATAATGATCTCCTCCATGATATTGGGGAGTGACGTGTCACTCTGATTCCCAATGGAGTTACCCTAAGGAACGTAATAGTGGATTGGATATAAGAGACTGAGCGGAATTGTAAATAAATGAAAGTGGAGCGGAATGTAAATGAAAGGATATTAAATGTAAATGAAGATGGAATGGAATAGTAAGCATATGGAGTGTGACGTAAATGAGTGGAGTGAATTGACAGGAGCATGTGATGCCAAGACGGATACATGAGGTGCATATAGTCTGTGGGCTGAGGGCATATGGTTGGATAAGTGAGTGATGGCATAGTTGGGCTGAGTGGGCTGAAATGAATAGTCGGGCATGCTGGCGTACGGTTCCTGACATGTAGATTCTCTCTTAGACTAGAACATTTTGATAACATATTAATAGGAACTGAACTATTGACACGGTTCAAACTGAGACTTGAATTGCAGGACATTCTCCGAATCCCGATAACACCACCGCCGTCCAAGCGACGATCCGGCGACCAGCCACCATGGCCACCATGACCACCATGACCACTATGACCGCCATGACCACCATGACCACCATGGCCACCACGACCACCATGACCACCATGACCACCATGACTGCACTGACGACCATGATGACCATGACCCCGACCATGGGAACTAGGCAGACAATGGGACATCTACCCTAGAGAAGGGGAAGGCAACTGGAAGCAACCCCTATCATTTTGGGAGTCCGAACACTTCACCCCCAAATCACCCCAATGGCGTCTAGGACCACACATGAATTCACAACACCAAATTATACTGGGAAACAATCTAATCACTACTACCCTAATCTTAACCCGACCTAAAAAGCCTTCCCCCAAACCCTTCTATCCCCTCCACATCCCAAACCCAACGCAACCCCCCTGTCTCCAGAACACCCGCTCCCCATCTGAATCACCCATTGGAGTTGCCCAACCCTCCAACTGCCGAAAAAACGAGCAACCAATCTACGTCATCCAAGAATATAGCATTGAGACCCTGTCAAGCGTCGGATACTGACGGACTTCGGTACTGCCGAGGGGTGTTGTCGAAAGGTCGGGCGGACTATGGCCAAGTCCTGCAGGCCAAGAGTAGTGGCATTGGCTTCAACGTACTCGTGCGTTGCGCCCTACTTGCCGTGCGTGCCACTGTATTTGCAACAGACAGATACTCGGGGGGATGCTGAGGATGCCGGCCCGAGTCGATGACTTAACAGAGGAGAAGAAGGTAGAAGGGCCTAAGCCTAGTCGATACCCAGAATGAGGAAATATGTACATCCATGTCCTACTTATATAGGTTAAGAAGCGACATGTGGAATAAGGAATGTGGGACAACAAGATATGCAAAGCATGTGGTGATTGTCCACAACGATCAAAATTAGAACAAGGAATGCAAAGCGGGGATAGAACAATAAAAGACAGGATAATAGAATGTGCCCGAAGATAGGACAATAGGAGGTGCCAGACTATAAGACAAGGCTGGTAACCGAGGATAGTACAAGGACAGGAAGTCCCGAGGTGAAACGGACCGAGGAATGTGGATGGCGGATGTACCGAGCCGAGACCGGTGTATCAAGCATTATGCATGCTGCGTGGATGCTTGTACATGGACGTAGGGTGGTTGTTCGGTCGGCACTGGCGAATAATCGGGACCTCGGTACGTGTACTTGACAGACCCAGATCTTCTTCCAAGAATGACAACAAATGTGTCTGCCAGGATCCCACTCAGCCTCACATCCTCCAAACAATCTCCTGTAGTCATCATCAAACAGGATAGACAACGATTATATTGTTCAAGGAGATCCCAGAAGTAGAGCAGGTCCTCCTAGACCTTATCCAAGCAAGCCAGGTAGGCAGAAAAACAATTGAGTATTTCCGATCCACCCACCTCTGCCATAAAACCACCAGAGGTCATGTCCCGCTCCAAATCCTGGCCAGGAACAGCCCCAGACAACGACCGCTTCAAAAGGTAACCCGCTACGAAAAGATTCAAAGAAAGAAGACCCCGACAAGGGCACCACACATCATAGGAGTCACAGAGCCTAACGGCATGGGCATGCAGAGTCCTCAACCCATCATCAAGGACGTGCAAATACCGCAGCTCAACTCTTAGCCCCTCCTCTGACCCCACACCCTAAAGGGGGATATGGGAAAAGTCCCCGAGGTTTTCTGAAGGTTGGGAATCTGTGTTATCCATTGGGGAAAGGCCTCTCCCAGTTCTGCAAACACCCCTCTTATAGGCAATGGACCATCAGCACTTATCAATTGACAATCATCCCAGAAAACAGTCAGAAAAGTTCCCACAGTCATGTCTGTCTTAATTACCACCTCAATTAAGCTTAGGACCTCGAGGGCTCGGTCCTAGTGGGGGGATACTGTTATGGCCCATGCCACCAATAAACCCACATTTATCCCCACAACCACCTGCACCGTTTCCGGGACCTTTCTGACCATTCAAAGCCTGAACAATCGCTTTCCAAATTTTATTGTATCAACCCAAGGTTCCGGAGTCCCAAACCTCTGAATATTCTGAGGCCAAGGTTCCGCTCCTTTGATAAACAACATGCAGGATCATCACGTATCTCACTCCCTTGTTCTTCGTTCTGTATTAGCCCCTTGTACTCTCTCCCCCCCTTGTCTTTACTCGGGCAAAAGTTAGTACAAAGACTAGATACATGTATATAAGACACCAGTTGACTGGACTATTTGCCAGTATGAATATCAACTTAATTCTGCATCATAGTTTCCGATTCAGTTCCAGTAAACTTTCCGACTTTCTGAAATTAGGGACAGACGATCGAGGAGGGCGCAACACATAAGTTGAAGCCAAGTCCCTGCAACCTCAAACCACTCGAATGACTAGTTGAACTACCTAATACCATGAACAGTCCTAGACCCTCGGCACTTCCCATCTTTCTGCCCTTTTCCATTCCATCCATGAACCCATGACCTGATGATCGAGGAGGGCACAACACATAAGTTGAAGCCAAGTCCCTGCAACCTCGAATCACTTGAACTACCTAATACCATGAATAGTCCTAGACCCCCCGGTGCTTCCCATCTTTCCGCCCCTTTCCGATTCTGTCAAGCTTCAGTTACTGACGGACATCGGTACTGCCGAGGGGTGCTGTCGAAAGGTCGGGCGGACTATGGCCAAGTCCTGCAGGCCAAGAGTAGTGGCATTGGCTTCAATGTACTCATGCGTTGCGCCCTACTTGCTGTACGTGCCACTGATTTGCAACAGACAGGTACTCGGGAGGATGCTGGTGATGCCGGCCCGAGTCGAGGACTTAAACAGAGGGGAAGAAGGTAGAAGGGCCTAAGCCTAGTCGATACCCAGAATGAGGAAATATGTACATGCATGTCCTACTTATATAGGTTAAGAAGCGACATGTGGAAATAAGGAATGTGAGACAACAAGGTATGCAGAGCATGTGGTTATTGTCCACAATGAGTAAAATTAGAATGAAAGAATGCAAAACGGGGATAGAACAATAAAGGATAGGATAATAGAATCGTGACCCAAGATAGGACAATAGGGAGTGGCTGAGTGTAAAACAATGGAGTCGTGACCGAGGATAATACAAGGACAAGAAGTCCCGAGGTGAAGTGGATCAAGGAACGGGCAAATGGTGTGGTGGACGTGCCGAGCCTAGAATGGCATACCAAGTGACGTGCATGTGGCGTGGACACTTGTACGTGGACATAGAATGGCTGCTCGGTTGGCACTGCCAAATAACTGGAACCTCGGTACATGTACTTGACAGATTCCAACCGTGAACCCGCAACCTCTAGTCCCTCTGCCTCCGGAGTATGAACCCCCTCTCAGAAACCATTCGGAACCTCCGGAAACCCTTCTGGAAGTATCTAGCTAAGCGCCCGACACGCGGATTTAACACTATTCCTGATTGAAAGCATTCATCTATTGTGTCTTTAACAATAATAAAATAGATCCATTTTTTGTTTTCACGTGATCCTTACAGGATTGATGATCAGGGAGCAGAATTGCTCAAGTAAATAATTGAGTTCAGCGATACCAGGTTTATTCATAAGCATGTCATGGATTACTGATTGGATCTTCAGGTTAGTTAGAGAAAGCATTTTAGATATTTCAGAGACCATGTGGCAGATATCTATCAATCCTGAGTGAAACCATGCCTTCCTTTTTGACTGGGAGCATGGACCTGGTATGCTGTTCGTCCACCTTGCCCACCATCAGGTGTCGGCTGTGGTGAGGCTAGGGGAAATTGGCCAATGTCTCTCATCAGGACCTTTGGTATGTGTTATTGATGTATTTTGGAATGGGTGAGGGGGGTAATCATGAGGGATGAGGTGCAGGATGGGGGGTGTGGGGAGCGGGGAAATCAAGGGATGTGCACCTTAACTGAATAAAAAATAAGAATCGCCACCAGGATAAACCTCTCATCTCCTGATCTGCGCTGTTTGTGATTGCAAGGGTATTGGACATCTTTGGTTGGAATAATTCTAGGTTCAAGACAAACACTGTTTTTTTTGGCTTGAATAAGAGTGTCATCGCTTCCCATCCTCTTGTAAGATCCAGCATTGGGTAAAAGGAACCCCAATCCCTGGGCTTGTAATGAAGGATTGGCTATGCCAGTAGTATGAATCTGGCAAACTCCAACATGTTAATTCATATCTGGGTTCTCCTTACCCAATGCTCACTTGTACAAGAGGATGGGAAACAATGCCTCTCTTATTTTTTTTTTAAAAAAAAAAAAACAGAGTTTGTCTTTAAACTACAATTTTCCAACTAAACATGACACCAACACCCTTGCAATTACAAACATCGCACACAAAACATTCCATTACATTGTCATACACAGGGGAGTCAGTCTGTCTGCTCGTACTTCCATCTCATCTTCAAAAAATAATCAAAATACATCACCTGAAATTCCCAACACAAAGCATCAATGACAACAATAATGTATTTTTTGATAAGATCTTTCATACTATCTTTGATCGGCATCACAATGAGGTCATTAAACTGAAGTTCCATATGGACCCATGTTTATGGTCTGCTGGATCATCATGATTGGCTTGTCCTGCTTTGAGGACAAGGACAGAGTTGGAGGGTTCTTCGCTCAGTCTCACTATGTGTGAGCCCCTGAAGTATAGAAAGTAGTTAGACGTGACTGACTGAGGAAGGGACACAGTTTTTTTTCCCCTTTACCCTCAAATCCACAATTAATATCAACCTCCAATCTCAGGAGGCATAAAAACCAACTGGTCAAAGGTTTTCATCCCTAAGCTCCTTTCCGAGGACAAAGTCTTAGGGCTGAGTAATGCTGCATTTCTTCGGTACAGGTGCTAATCGTGATGTTAATATATATGATACTATCAGTGAGTGTATTGACTGATTATCCCCATTACCCCCATTCTCATAGTATTTTATACCCTCCACCTGACCATTTAGGGCTTCTTGTATCACTTCCATGATCAATTTATGCGGCCTGCAACCCAGCATCATCTGCACCACGACATGCATGCATGTGGAGTACTTGCAAGCTACTGCTTTCTCGTCTCGAAGCATGGGCAACCGACCGCAAGAATATGAAAATCAATTGGTTGAATGGCATGGCCAGAACAGGAAAAACCACAATTGCTTACTCTTGGTCCTTGACAAGCCGGACATGCTGGGATCCACCTTCTTTTGTTCCCGTATGCAAGACAAATGCAGGGATGTTGACCGAATCATTCTGGCTATAGCTTATGAGCTTGGGTGACAGTTCAGTTTTATCGGACGTGCTCTCTTGAAGATTTCAGACACAGATCCAGATACTGGCACCCAACACATGGAACTTCGGTTTAATGACCTCATTATGACACTGATCAAAGATGCTGTGAAAGATCTTACCAAAAAATCTATTATTGTTGTCATTGATGCTTTGTGTTGGGAGTTTTAGGTGATTTATTTTGTTTATTTGTGAACACACAGACAGACTCCCCCGTCTGCAACAATATAATCGAATGTTTTGTCTGCGATGTTGGTGATTGCAAGGGTGCTGGTCATGTTTGGTTGGAATAATTCTAGTTCAAAGACAAACTCTGTTTGTTTGTTTTTTAATAAGAGGGGCATCGTTGGGTAAGGGGAATCCAGATATGAATGAACATGTCTGAGTATGCCAGATACAGACTACTGGCTAGCCAATGCTTCTTTACAAGCCCAGGGCCACTATATACTTTTTTTATTCAAGAAGTGTGTTGTCAGCACACTGTCATCTTTGATCAGCTGTTTGGGAGCGGTGACTGGCAATGAACTCAATGTTGGAGATTTAATCGAGATTCACAATGTGTACCTTGTGACCTATGGGTGGTGGTTGATGGGTTTGTTGCACAGCATGATTAATAGACAGTCCCCAATTTATAATATGGAATTTTACATTAAAAAGAGCAGGGGGACGAGAAGAGCAAAGATAGTTTCCCCGAATAGTTATTGTGTACACAGCTGTGATGTTCGTCAAGTGATGCAATGACAAACAGTTACACGAGAAGTAGAACTTATCAGAAACGTGAGAGATTTGTTAGGATAAGTCTCTGATTCCTCTAAGCTACCATAATACTACTCGAGAGCAAGTATTTATACAAGTCGAGACTCCTAATAAGTAAATGAAAAGATACAAAAGTGGAATGTGATATAAATGGAATAATAAAGAAAAGAACAAAAAGAATATACTTTCAAGACTATAATAAAGCTCTTTGTCAATTGACTGTTGAAGACGATTGTTCGGGGGTTGCTAGATGGCTCCTTCTGTTACATCCACCCTCCTGCATTGCTCTGCAGTGCATATACCTAGAACAGCAAAGGTTTGTCTTCGTCCCCTTCAAACTCTTTATCCTCTTCCTCAGTATTCATCATCATGAAGTCACTGACTGCTATGTTTGAATCGACAGGTACCCCCTGTTCTTCAGAACCATCCATGGTATCTGTATTATTTGTATTTTCGACTATGTCGGTGCCTTCGTGCGTGACATTGACTTTCTCATGGTCTATGCCAAAATTTTTTACCTCTGTGAGTATGGCCACCAACAAAAGGTCAAAGGCAACAGCAGGCTCACTCTTCTCCCAGGACTTGAATCTAGAGGATGGTCCCCTCTTAGTCTTCATGGTAGGTGGGTTGTTCCCACATCAGGTCCTATCCTGTGACTCAATGGTCTTTTCTTGCCTTGGTATTCCCTTTTGAAAGAGGCCCTGAAAGGTGATTTTACACCAGCATTGAAAGCATCTTGCTGGGATTCGAGAAGGATTTTAAGAGCAGCAGAAGAGAGGACAACTTTGTTAGTGTTCATTTTCAGCATCAGGTGTATGCATTGTTGCCTCATCTCCTTCTGCTTGAACTTATAATTCCTCATTGCCTTCTTTTTCCTCCTTTTTGAGCGACTCATAGTTGGCTCCACTATTGAGACAGTTACAGCTTGCACCATTTCTAAGTCAGGCACCTTCCCTAAACCTTTCGGCAGTTGTCTCGGGTGAGCAATTCCCATTGCTTCACAATATGCTAACAGAGGTTCCAGGTGTTTACACTCCTCATATGAGTGCCAGGTAACATCTCCCATCTTCCATTATATTTCAAAGGAAGCTTCCATCCCTTTTCCTATATGTGACAGTACTCAGTCAACAGCCCACTCTTGCAGATTCTCACCAAACCCTGGGATCTGATCAAACTTCCTTCCTGGGAAGCGATGATCATCATTGTGTATGTGTATGCATAATAAGGATGCATGGAAGCTGTTATTGATCCCCCTTTTTCTTAATTCAGGTGACAATTCCAACTTGTAAGTCACCTGTCAAGACCACAATACCGAGCTCCAGTTCACTCGGTAATACCGACTGACTGACCGACCTTTACCCATACTATCCTCACTATCACATGGTCTCGGCTCGGTACACCCGGTACATCGTCTAGATTACTTCTCCAATCCTATCCCTTCCACCCCTCACTATCCTCCCATCCCCTCACCCGTTCTCCCCCGAACATGAGATGACCACTCATTATTTTGGTCATGGCCCCTATTGTTTTATCTTCGGTCATCCTCTATTGTTCTATTCTCACCCACTCCTTCTGACCCACTCCTTCATTATTTTATTCTCAGCCATATTCCATTATCATAATCCCGCTTACATTCCTTATTCTATTCTTGATCACTGTAGACAATGCCTCCACATGGTTTTTCATACCTTATTGTTCTCCATTCCTTACACCACCCTGTTCCACATCTTGCTTCTTAACCTATATAAGTAGCGGGATGTATGTAGATAGTTCCTCATTCAGAATATCAACTTGGTTTGCACCCTCTCGTCTGCCCCTTTCCTGCCTAAAGTCCTTCACTCAAGCTGACATCCTTGGCACCTTCGCGAGCCTCTCTCCTGTCTAAATTAGTGGCATGCACGGAACAGCAGGGCGCAACGCATGAGCATGTTGAAGCCTAGCCACCCCGAAAATGGTCTGCAGGACTTGACCAACTCCTTGGCTTGACCAAGTTGTAACATCGCCCTCTGTTCCAATTCATTTATTATTCTGAATGGTCCAATATATTTTGGTGTCAACTTTTGTGCCTGGTGTCTCAGTATGTTTAAATTCTTTGTTGACAGATAAACCAGGTCCTCTTTTGTAAAGTTAGCTCGGTGACACCATGCATTGGCATTCCTGGTTTGTTTCACTCGTGCTTCTATTATTTCATCATGTGCACTCATTATTGCATTCTTCATTCTTTGTGCAAAGATTCTCACACCAGGATACTCCCATTGGGAGTCCCAAATCATCAGTCATGGCATTCTCCCATAGTTCAGGAAGAACAGTGAGAATCCAGTAGTTTCAGAACGTGCATTGTTTATTGCATATTCTATTGCAGGCAATTTATTCACCCAGTCATTCTGATCCGTTTGTATACATTGATGCAACATCTGGGTCATTGTGTGGTTTGTGCATTCCATAGCTCCATCCATCTGGGGGTGAAAGGATGACGAGAGCCTTAATTCAGTTCCCAACAAGCCATGCAATTCCTTCTAGAATGTGCTTGTGAATAGTGAGTCCCTGTCACTCACAATCCTTTCTGGTAAACCATGCAACTTATAGATGACTTCAAATATAATTTCAGCCATTTGTTTCACCTTATAGGATGTCTTGGTTGGAACCAAATGTACCATACTGGTGAGATGATCAATTATTACGCATATCTTATCAAATTCTCCTAGCCAGTTTGTAGATACTGGTAATGGCCCTACAAAATCAATCCCAATGGCTTGCCATGGCCGTTTTGGCACTTCTAAGGTGCATAACAAACCCATCAGTCATTGGGTATTTGACTTACTTGTGATACAAATCCCACAGCTCTTACAAAAGTCAGTGACATCGTTCACCATCTGTGGTCACCATACAATTTCACACATATAATATAGCATTTTTTGTGCCCCTAGGTGTACTAGGATGGAGTGTGCATGAGTAATTATTATCTCCCGTAGCTTGTGCATTCCCAGTTATATGTTCGGTATGCACAGAACCTTTCTGTCATCTCTTATCAAGAATACCAGCCCATGCTTGACACGGAAGTCCTTATATTCCGTGGGTTTTTTCAATATCATTTCAAAGAACCGATCCTCCCCATACCTGCCTCTAAAATCATCCGGTAGGTTGATTTCAGGTTCACCCTCTGAGATGACCTCAGTTAATGCAGGGGCCATCATTGAATCAAGGTCCTCATGTGCCTTGAATATCACATTTTCTGCATCTGACATTGAATTGTGATTGCTCTCAGGTGCATTGACCTCTTTTGCCAGGTCCTTCATCAAGGGTATCTTATTCAGTACACTAACACTGTCCGTGTCCCAAGTCCCTTGATCTGGTCCCTCCAGTGTTGGGGTATGATTTTATTCCCCTGCATTTGTGTTTTGCACTTGCATCTTTGTTTCTCTTTTGCACTTTTCAATTTTGCATTTGCGTTCTCTGGCGCTTAAAATAAGCGCCCATAACGACGCACCATTGCACACCTTTGGGTCTTGTCTTTAGCATCCATATTGACAAGCCGCAAAGGTTAGTAGTTACTCTGTTATATACTTGTCTTTAGCATCCATATTGATAAGCCCCAAAGGCCATTGTTGCTCTCTGTGTGTGACAGTTAAGAGTCTCTAGACCTTCCCTGCCAACATCCAGGTCCCTCATTGATTCGTCTATTATTTCCTTTTCATGGTACGTGTTCCACTGGGTACGGGGTTTTCTTCCTATATACTCAGATTTTCTGATAGCTCCCAAGATTAACGCTCGTGCTTCCAAACCTGTGTATATTGGAGTTGATACATCCAGCTTCCCTTCATCATTATCTGAATCATCTTTACTGACATATTCACTCTCTGTACGCATAACTCCAGGTGCTTCATCGCTATATATATGTGACAGTGAGTCTGCCATTACATTTGTTTCTCCTGGAATATAACAGATCTCAAAGTTGAACTGGTTTAGTTAGTCCACCCATCTGTGCTGCCTCGGGGACATGTGTCTCTGACTCATAATTCATTCCAGAGACTTGTGGTCAGAAAAAATTCAAAATTTAATGCCTAGCAATTGCAGTTTGAATCTTGTAGGGACTTGACTATGGCTAGGAGCTCTTGCTCATGTACAGGGTAGTTTTGTTGGGCCAAGTTGAATTTTCCTGACCAAAAGCTGACTATTTTCGCCTTACCCAGGTCATTTCCTTGTGATAGCACTCCACTGGCACCTGTCATACAGGCATCTGTTACCAGATTAATACATTCAGCATCCGGTGAGTAATTTATAGCTACCCTGCATTTGTTTCAGTGCTGTACTATCACTTCCTTTACCTTCTCAAAGGCACGCTGCTCAGTAGGTCCCCATTTCCAGTTCTTGAAGGACCCAGTCAGAGGTGACAGTATGGCTATAGGAATCCAAATACCTTGGCAATCGTTGGCCAGATATCCAACGGCTCCCTAAAAGCTACTCAGCAATCCTTTATTGGTTGGTACTTTCCAATTCTCAATAGAATCCACCTTGTGAGGATCCATTTGAATCCCTTTGTCATTTATGACATGCCCTAATAATTTCAAATCTTTTGCAAAGAAATGCATCTTTTCAGTGCTCAAGAAAACCTTCTGCTGTCTTAAGATGTCAAATACCAATCGTATATACTCTATATGCTCTTTTATTGTATTGGAGTAAATTACTATATCGTCCAAATATACATCCATGAACACTCCTATATAAGCAGAGAATATATGGTTCATTAATGTCTGATATGTTGCTGGCCCATTACAGTCTCCTTGCTGGAGGGTCAGGCTTTCCATAGTTCCATCAGGTGTAGTAAACAAGGTCTGTCACATATGTTCTGGTATAACACATATCTGCTCATAAGCATCCTTGCCATCTATTAGGCTTCTATACTGCTGTCATACAACATTGTGAAGTATTGTCTCTATGTCCGGTAATGGTGTAGTGAGTTTCCTTGTGTTCTTATTTTGTTCTCATTTATCTACTACCATCCTGATATGGACTTTACCATCTCCTTTTGATGCCTTGGTCAGTATTAGCATGGGGCTAGCATTGGTGCCATATGCTACCCGCCATCATCCATTGTTAAGTAAGCATTTTTCTTCGCTTGCCATAGTTCTTTTAGTGACTCTTGTCAAGTGCATGTACCGAGTATCCGGTAATTCGGCAGTGCCGACCAAGTAAATCAGACTACGTCCATGCCCCATGTCCAAGCTGCATGCAAGTTACTTGGTACACTGGTTTTGGCTCGACACATCCACCATCCACATTCCTTGCCCCTATCTCTCATTCACCTTACCTCAATCACCATCCATTAATCCCACCATGTCCACTCCTCATTCCTCGATCCACCTCACCTTGGGACTTCCTTTGTTTTATCCTCGGTCAAAACCATTGTTTTATAGTCGGTCACTCCCTATTGTCTTATCCTTGGCCACATTCGTATTATTCTATCTTTTATTGTTCTATCCCTGTTTACATTCCTTCATTCTAATTTTACTCATTGTGGACAATACCCACATGCTTTGTATGATGAGATTATGAGCAAATGTGCAGTAGGTTTGAGAATTTCTTAGGCAGTCTATTTAATTTTCTCCTCAGTGTAGTCAACCACTGCAAGTATATTCAAGAAATATACCTATTTAATTTCTTACAGAGTAAAAGAAATAAGAAAATCAGTCCGGACACCACAGAATTATATTATACAACTCACCTCCTCAGTGTAGTCAACCACTGAGGAGGGAAGTATGTGCGAGTGATGTTTCACCCGCACATATATTAGAGCCGGCTCCTGACCCTATCGAAGGTTTGAGCCAGGCTACCGGTCCCTATCCAGGGAGCTGGCCACCATGTCATCTGGTGCATAGGCAAGTGCCCGTAAGTTGCGTACACATAGATATACAATATCTCCCTCAATGTTGAGGGTAAAAATACAAAAAAAATACGGAAAAATAGAGAATCAAAAAGCGTACTGAATGGCACTGAAATCGATGTAAAAATACAATATATTGAGGTTGGTCTCTCAGGGGTGAGATGCATGTTTGCACCCTACATTGCATACCTTATTGTCCCACATTCCTTATTCCACATGTCGCTTCTTAAACCTATATAAGTAGGGCATGCATGTACATACTTCCTCATTCTGGGTATTGACTAGGCTTAGGCCCTTCTACCTTCTCCTCCTCTGTTCAGTCCTCTACTCGGGCCGGCATCATTGGCATCCTCCCGAGTACCCTGTCTGTTGCAAATCAGTGGCATGCACAGAAGCGTAGGGTGCAACGCACAAGTATGTTGAAGCCAAAGCCACTACTCCTGGCCTGTAGGACTTGGCCGTTCCCATCCGACATCTCGGCATTCCCGAAGCTTGACAACTCTGGGCATTTGGACGCCCTCCAGGGATATGTCTTATTCTCATCAATAATAGGAATGCTATGGTTTATTTCACACATAGGTGGGAGTTCTGCTTTCTCGGTATCAGGGCATAAATCTGATGCCTCCCTTCAAAGCTGTTCTCGAAGTCCTTCAATTTGGTTGTCATATAGTAAAGTTGCTGCTGAAGAGACCAGGTTTAACTCGGCTCCTTCTAAGGGGAGGCTGTGTCACTTCCTATCATCACTCACATTGGGTTTAGACCGAATATTACCTTATGTTGATAGAGGAATGGGGTCTAATATAAGGTCATAGCTATCCAAATTCACTATATCAAATCGCCGTTCACTTTTTATGTTTTGATAGCAAAATTCCACTGTGGTGCAATAATTAACCTTAGACCTTGACCCATGCACAGCTAGCTGAAGTGACAATGGCCATTCTAAGGCCACTTTCGATACTTGTAATTTATCTGCCAGTGTTGTAGACATGAAGTCGGACAACGATCCATTATCAAGGAGGGTACACGTTGCTTTGCCATTTATAAAGGTCTCAATGACCACTGGTCGAGGTATCCTCCTTGTGAAATCTTTTACATGCATTGCCATATATTCTAGTATTTCCTCTTCCATAGATTTATTCTTAATGATCTTTCTCTTAGACTGATGTTGACTGGGCATGGTCACGGTGTTCAGTTCGTAAGCAAACCCATTTAGATCTGAGTGAGTAGGTTGTTCCTCCCATGAAAGCCATCTTTTAACCATTTTGGGAGACGGAACGGCAAAGGATCCATCTTTATCCTGCAGGCTAACCTCATTGTCTTGCCTAGGATAGTTGGAACATCGAGGTCTTTCTTCCTAAGGTCATTTTTATAGACTCGGTGCATCAGCTCACAGTGATCCCAATTGGTAACCTGATAGCTCATGCTGTCTAATTGGGAAACTGTAAAGCGGCTTTTCCCTACTACCTGACCCAGTCGGGGGTCTCAATAGAACTTCTCAAAGTGTTCCCGTGTCAAGTGCACGTACTGAATATCCGGTAATTCAGCAGTACCGACCAACAAAATCGCACTACATCCATGCCCCGTGTCCAAACCACATACCAGTTACTTGGTACACCAGTTTTGGCTCAACTCATCCACCATCCACATTCTTTACCCATCTTTCATTCACCTTACCTCAATCATCATCCATTGATCCCATCATGTCCACTCCTCATTCCTCAACCCGCCTTACCTCGGGACTTCCTGTCCTTGTTTTATCCTCGGCCATGGCTCCATTGTTTTATAGTCGACCACTTCCTATTGTCCTATCCTTGGCCACATTTCTATTATTCTATCTTTTATTGTTCTATCCCCATTTTACATTCCTTCATTCTAATTTTACTTGTTGTGGACAATAACCACATGCTCTGCATACCTTGTTGTCTCACATTCCTTATTCCACATGTCGCTTCTTAAACCTATATAAGTAGGGCATGAATGTACATATTTCCTCATTCTGGGTATCAACTAGGCTTAGGCCCTTCTACCTTCTTCTCCTCTGTTAAGTCCTCTACTCGGGCCAGCATCATCGGCATCCTCCTGAGTACCCTGTCTGTTGCAAATTAGTGGCATGCACAGAAGAGTAGGGTGCAACGCACGAGTACGTTGAAGCCAAAGCCACTACTCCTGGCCTGTAGGACTTGGTTGCTCCCGTCTGATATCTCGGCAGTCCCAAAGTTCATCAGTACCTGTGGCTTGACATCCCACAAAAGAACACAGAATAAGTCTCGTGCCTTTTTATTTCTTTGCTCCTGAGCCTTTTTAAAGTTAGACTCATTTGCTAGATATAGAGTTTCGAGGCCCTCTGTCACGACCACACATCGTGCTTTGACTGACTCGGCAGTACCGGCCGACCGACCCTTACTCATATCATCCCATGGTGTACGGTTTCGGTTCAGTACACCCGGTTCATCACCTGGTTCATTATCCTTTTCCCCAACCCCTATTCTTTATCATCCCTACACTCTTTTCTTTCCCCCTCACTCGCTTACCCACGGGACATTCACTATTCTCTGTCACTTACTCGTGGCCCTATTGTTTTATTCTC
>QLPI01000672.1:0-19865 GCA_003314275.1 Chroogomphus rutilus
CTCTGCCCTACAGGTAACGTTATCGTGTCTTGTATGCCATCATCCATATTCATATCGGATAACGACTGTTACCGTCCCCACAGCCCACCTCCCTTGGTGTTCCGCAGAAATTTTATTGCATTCTGGACGATCCTCTGTAAGTCTTGTGTACATGTCAAAGCAAACCATTAAAGCTGAGATATGTTACTATCAAAGTCTCCGTGTCTCTGCCTACGGAAGTATGCTTGTCATCTTGATTCTTACTCTTATTCTCGATGGTGGGTTTCCCGAATTATTTGTTTAGCCTTTGGTTAATTGATTGAAAAGCTCGCATCATCCACATTCTATGTCGGCACTGGCTCCTTCTTCGCCACTGTACAGACAAGGCCAGACGAATCTCACTGTCTCTCGTCCTTCGGGTCATAATATTTTGCTTATATCGTCTTGTCGTCGCTGTGTGCGTTTTAAAACCTCTTCTGAGTCACTTCTGTCCCTCGGAATCTCATTTGCAAATTCTCATGTTAACATGCGCTGGATTGCATGCACATTTTCCACAGAGCATATACAACAACTATAAAGAACATGGACGTCTGTCTAACTACTTTTTGCCATACCCTTATCCCAGAGTGGGTTGACTTGCTGCAAGCTGCAAGTACATCATTTCTGACCGTTGCCAATTCATGGTCTGTGTTTCTGCTCTGATCCACTCTGTCACAGGCCCGCTCGTTGCATTTATCATATTTGCCACCAGCAAGGTAGGCACCAGATCTTTATCCCCGTTGACTGCCCTAGAACTCCTTTCACAGGAATTTATTCATGCCTTAATGTTCTGGCGAAAGCCGTTTCCGGGCATTCAGAAAACATCTAGTCCCGATCCTAAGCTTCCAGAAAACATCGACAGGTCTAATTCCGTGTTGGATAACACACTAGATGAAGAGATAGTCGAGAGAGAGGCTGATTTCTAGTTTTTCGATGCTCCGTGGAAAACATTGTCAAGGTTGAGTAAAATTGTTTCTATCGGGGTGCCTCAGTCTAACCCGTTGTCTCCTTGTTTTCTAGGTCAACCTTGTTCCTGTCTCTAGCACGGTTCTTTTTCTTACTCCACATGCATTAAATTATGCACTCTGAAATATTTAAACATTGCCTACTTGATTCAAAGACGCCTCAAAGACACTAGAAAAAGCGCGGGTATTGTCAATTAACATTTAGTGAAACGCTCGAAAGATTGAGGAGGGGAGAATTGAGTACCTGATATCATAGAGTTCTTGCACGGAAATTTGTTCAAATTAAGCTCATAGTGTGGACCATTATGAAAACCTTATTCGCAAACCGTTATGATCATACTGTCTGTTGGTAGTGACAAAAGACGTGGATGGAAGAGATGACGTCCATTGAACTACGCAGAACCGGGAACAGACCTAAGTCAAATAGTTTAAATGCATAGAATCCAGTGACTAGATGTATTTCCTCATCCGGAGTTTGGTGGTCATCTGAAGACACCTTTCATCTCATGAATGTCACCTCAGTGTTTAACCTGTAGGTACAAAACCCAACATCACCGCCACATTGACGTGTCATTTTCATGCAATTGACATGGTGTCATAGTCAACAGCTCAACCCCAGGGGAGTGTGGAAAAGATTATTCCATTTGAGTGGTCACTGAGTGTATTGGAGACAGTAATTCCCAAGCCAAACACTGAGGCACACTCCATTGTAGTGAGACATTCCTCATCTTTCTACAGGTATCATATTGTTACATAACAAGAAGTCCATGCAGTATCAGTAGAATAGTTGTGAATGACAGTTGTTCAGACATGTCCATTTGATAACCATCTGAGATCTACAGGAACTGCAGATAGGAGCTTGTCCCTTCCTGCATTTGGCATACTGTCAGTGCTGGAAGGAGATTTGATGAAAGTGCTGCAGTGTTGCACCTCGACCAGTGATGGTGTCTCACCATGAAGATTCCTTCATTGGGATCATGTAATTTATGTTGTTACAAGTGCAGATATGACTCAAGGTTAGAGATTGTTTCAGATATCAGCAGTCATGAAACAGATACCTAACTGCAAGAGACCCTAGTTTATTATTGGAAAGATAGAATATCATATAGGATACTTGATTTTTCCAACCAAAACTCGAGTCAGAGAATGTACAGGCAATGACATGTGGTACAGTCTGTTTAAATAAGAGTTCCAAAGAGAGATGTGAGGTAATGTTGTCCGGCTAGTAGACTTTCAGGACTTGAATTTATTCAGAATATATTTCTCAGTACTAGAGTATGTGTTTGTTAGGTATCTGTAGTGCCGACAATGCGTGGGTCGAGCACTATAGCAATAATTCTGGCTTCACAATGCTGGCAGGAATTGGCCAAGTCCTGAAGACCGATTGGGGTAGATTGGGTTTAACATACTCATGCATTGCACCCTGCTTTTCCATGCATGCCACTAATTTGGACAGAAGGAAGACTCCAGAGAGTGCTGAGAGTGTCAGCCTGAATAAGGGACTTCAGATGGGAGAAGGGAGGATGAGAAGATGTAAACCAAGTTGATACTCAGACTGAGGAACTATGTGCATGCATGCACTATGTATATAGGTTAAGAAGTGAGATGTGGCATAAGGAATAGAGAACAATAAGGTATGCAGAGCATGTGGAGGCATTGTCCACAATGATCAAGAATAGAATATGGAATATGGACAAGAATAGAACAATGAAGATAAGATAATAGAAATGTGGGTGAGAATAGAATAATAGAAAATGACCGAATATAAAACAATAGGGTTGTGGCCGGGGATAAAACAATGATAAAATGTCCTGAGGTAAAGCAGGCTGAGAAATAAGAAGTGGATGGGGTTGGATTAATGGATAATCAAGGGGGAAGAGTGGATGAGGGATAGGGATGGGGAATGTGGATGGTGAATATGCTGAGCCGAGACTGACATACCAAGTGACTTTGTAGTGGCTTGGTCACTTGCGTGTGGAAATAGAATGATCACTCAGTCAGCACTGCCAAGTGACTGGATACTCGGTACATGTACTTGACAGTGTTTTGCAACTGTAAAAGAAGTAACCTGAGAACTGTGACAAAACTTTGGTGTGAAGAAAGCCTAACCAAGTTCTCTGACAAGACATCAGCAAGTTAATGCCTGTCTGGGGTGATGTCCAAAAATAATGGTTTAGAGGGGGCCTTGGCAGCTACCTTGTCAATTACATGTAGGAACAATAGTTTATATGTGTGAACTATTATTCTACCCTTGCCAGGGATTATTTCCATGGATGTTCTATAAAATCTGATTTACTTCTTTTACTATGTTTTTGCAGACCTTTTATATCTTAGCTGAGAAACCTTCCACTTTGGTAGAATGGTTTGAGGTTTACTCTTTGGAATAAACCTCTGTCAACAAGTCTTCAGACCTATTATTGTAAGGGTGGCCACTGATCTTCAGACCAACTTATGTGAGAGTGCTGGTTGCACTAGATAATCTGCTGGATTGTGGATGATAGTAACATTGATTGTTAAGTTACTTTTTATGTTACAGCACTAGTCTCTATATCTACAATATAAAGTTCAGTTGTGACACTTGTGGGCATTTTTACATAAGCTAATTGGTCAGCATTTATATAATCTCTTCCAACCCTCTCACATCATGTCACCAAAAATCCAAACACGGTCATGTGACTAGTTCAAACAACTGCATCTCCTTTCCTTCCCCCACCACCTACCCCACCTGATGCACACCCACACATTGCACCTCCTAACATTCCCACCAAGTGTCAACCTTCGGGAATGCCGAGATGTTGGACAGGATCAGCCAAGTCCTACAGGCCAGAAGTAGTGGCTTTGGCTTCAATGTACTCGTGTGTTGTGCCCTACTCTTCCATGCATGCCACTGATTTGCAACAGATAGGGTACTCGGGAGGATGCCAATGATGCTGGCCCAAGTAGAGGACTTAACAGAGGAGGAGAAGGTAGAAGGGCCTAACCCTAGTCGATACCCAGAATGAGGAAATATGTACATGCATGCCCTACGTATATAGGTTCAAGAAGCGACATGTGGAATAAGGAATGTGGGAAAATAAGGTATGCAGAGCATGTGGGTATTGTCCACAATGAGTAAAATTAGAATGAAGGAATGCAAATGGGGATAGAACAATAAAAGATAGAACAATACAAATGTGGCCAAGGATAAGACAATAGGGAGTGCCTGACTATAAAACAATGGTTGCGACCAAAGATAAAACAAGGACAGGAAGTCCTGAGGTGAGGTGGAACAAGGGATGAGGAGTGGACAGGGTAGGATTAATGGATGGTGAGTCGCATAGAGTATACGAGGGGTAATGGGCAAGGAATGTGGGTGGTGGATGTGCCGAGCTGAAACTGGCATACCAAGTGATGTACATGTGGCATGGATACTTGTATGTGGACATAGGATGACTGCTTGGTCAGCACTGCCAAATTACCAGGATCTTGGTATGTGTACTTGACACCAAGTGGGGCTGTTTGGATGTGCAGTATACTGCTGTCACCACATCATGTATGGTGGAGGAAAGACCTTGGTGTGTGCTGGACACCACATGTTTGTGTTCTGCATCCACCACATGCCAATGTCCTTTCTCCCACCATTGCCACCCTCCCAACCACATGCACCATGCAGTGCACACTAACACACCCCACCTCCAGACACCCCCATGTGTGAGGTTGTCTGGACATGCAGTGTGCTGGTGTCACCACATGATGCATTGTGTCAGGTGTCCTACACCCTGTGTACACCTGCCCACTCCTTTGTTTGTGTTAGCCTTCACGCATAGGATCCTCCAGTTCATTGCCTATGGCGTGCTAGGGTATTTCAAGTTCCTCACAGTCTATTGAGGTATGTGTCCAATCTCATTTTCTGCATCGTGGACTAACAATCTTTCAGCTCAATGGTGAAATGTGAATGGCGCATCAGCATCAAGTGCATGGGATGTACCCCGTTTTTTTTACACATGCCATGCTCCCTGCATGATTCCTCCACTCGATGATGCAGGTATGAGAAAATATTATTAAGTGTTACAAAATAAAATCACATTTATCTATATGTTTGATAGTTCCCAGCCTCACTACAGGACCAAGAGTCAAAGAGGCAACAAGTCCCTCCATTTTATGGCTCAACCGGTGTCTGGCTTAACTGGTGTACCAGTGTATTGCACAACATATATCCAACAGCCACTCAAAACATTGTTTTTTCTTTTTTTTTTGCAACCATCCAGGGTGGATTAGATACTAAACTACATGACATATATTTAGAAGAAAGGATCAAAAGAAAGGATTTCGTTGCTGGCTACACAATAGGATGCACAGGTATAGTTCTCTACAAATTCCCACAGCGGTGACAATGTGTCACAGGTCTTAGTGGTAGAGAAACTAAAGGTGATTATTTTCTCTGAACAGAATACAATACTGTATGAAAATCAATGGGGGTTTGGTGTGTGTGTGTGTGTGTGTGTGTGTGTGATATCTATGACATTTTTTCTCTATAGCACTGCCAAATATCCATTCAATCTAGACATACTTGCCAAACAGTAGGATGAGCAACTGCACCAGGGTGTAACTGAACACAAGCTTTGGACCCACCACCAAAATCTACACACCAGACACAACCCAGGGTAAGTGAGATGAACGAAAACACACAAGTGGAGGGATGGAAAAAAAATGTATATATATATATACCTTTGGAGTGAGTCCCTTGAAAAAGGCAGTCATGCCCTTGGTTTTTATCATCTCTTTCACAACCATGACATCTTGGACCTTATTCTCAAAATTGGCATTTTGAATGTGCATCTTCATGGTATCCAGTAGAGCTGTGACTGTGATTGACAAGATGGCACCTGCAACAGATACAACAAAGTTTTGACCCCATGTGGTACAAGAGTAATCCATCACACCAAGAACATACTCTTTCATCACCGCAGATCCACCAAATAGCTTTTTTTGAAGGAAAAAAAAAGGTGCTCAGGGTGCAGACTTCTTAACCTATATAAGTAGTACATGGATGTAGATATTTCCTCATTGTGAATATCAACTTGGCTTATGCCTTCTTGTCTTCCCTCCTCCTGTCTGAAGTTCTCTACTCGGGCCGACACTGTCAGCACTCTCCCAAGTATCTCTTCTGTCCTAAATCAGTGACATGTACAGAAAGTAGGGCACAATGCACAAGTACAGTAGGGGACAAAACTGTTCAAGTGTTTTGAACATTTGTGTTGTACTGTAAATAACGGGAGGATTACATAATCAAAAAATATGACGTATTTAGTGGAGATAGCCCTGCTTCTGAACTTGTGGTCACAATCAAGATGATCATGTAACTCTCAATATTCATTGAGATATTAATTATTTAAAAAAATGAAGCATTTCAATGGTTTTGTCCCTCACATTTTTTAAACAAGAAATGGTATATATCAGTACTTGGTAAAGCCCCCATTTACTCTCATGCCTGCCTGCACCCTTCTAGGCATGCTCTCAATCAACTTCTGACACACCTCTGGCTTTATCTTCTCCCATTCCACTCCAATCCTCTCCCATAGCTCATGCACTCCACTAGGGGGGTATTCATAGTCAGAAAGGTACTTTTTGACAATAGTCCAGAGGTGTTCAATGGGGTTTAGATCAGGGGACTGAGCTGGCCACTTCATGACCTCATAGCCATGGTCAGGAAGCCACTCAGTGGCCTTCTTGCACGTGTGCTTGGGGTCATTATCCTGTTAAAAAATAATGTCAGTAGAATCTTTACCATAATACTCCAGGCTAGCCTGAAGCTCATCATCCAAAATATGCCTGTACAACTTCCCATCCATCCTTCCATCAATTTTGGCAGCATAGCCAGGTCCTTCCCATAACATACAACCCCATACCATCATAGAACCTCCACCAAACTTCAGTGTTCCCTCAACTAGCCTATCATTCAAAGGCTCTCCAGCCTTTTTGTACACCATTCTCCTTCCATCTGACCCTAATTGGTTGATTTTGATCTCATCTGACCAGACAACATGCTTCTAGTCCTCTGGAGTCCACTCCAGATGAGCTTCTGCAAACTCCCTCCTTGCCTTCCTATGCCTTGCACTAAGAGGTGGCTTCTTTCTCTTTGCAACTGCCTTCATCCCAGCCTTCTTCAGGTTCCTCCTTACAGTCTTGGATGTCACTGGTTAATTGAGAATGTTTTTGAGTACCTGGGTATCCTGGGTTGTGTGCTCAATCTTCCCTCTTTACATGAGTGATATGATATGGTGGATGTTGGAGGGGGATATCTTGGATGGGCAACCACGAGTGGCCTTGGGTATATCAGGACAGTGTTTCCTGAAAATGGTAGAGATAGAGCCAACAGAGACATCAAGGTAAGAGGAGATGCAGTGGCTAGAATGAACAGTTTTGAGCAATTGGATAATAGAGTCAACTTTAACAGCAGAGAGAGGCTTCATGGTTCTGAACAAGGGATGTTTGGCTTTGTTTGGACAGAAACAAACTATAAAAAGGTTCACATGATGTCATGTGACTTGTCATGTAATTTCCAGCCCTGTATATATAATTTATTGCATCAATAACTGTCTGTGAGGGACAAAACCATTCAAATACGTCATATTTTTAAATAATTAATATCTCAATGAATATTAAGAGTTATGTAATCATCTTGATTGTGGCCACTTCAGAAGCACGGCTATCTCCACTAATTACATCCTATTTTTTGATTATGTAATCCTCCCATTATGTACAGTACAACACAAATGTTCAAAACACTTGAATGGTTTTGTCCCCTATTGTATGTACATTAAAGCCATGCCACCCTGATCAGTCTGCAGGACTTGGCTGATTCCTGCCAGCATTGTGAATATTACAATAATACTCACCCCATGCATTGTTGGCATTCTCAGTGCCTGATACAGTTGGCATTGGTGATTGTAATAAGTGTCCATGTCCTCCTTCACTTTCACCAGGGCTGCCTGCATCAAGAGGGCTCCTTCCATCTGATCCTTGATCTTGTTTACAGATTTGTGGTGAGACAGGAGTTGGCATGGTTCAAAGCCCATGTGTGGGTGGTGGCCAGTGTCTAGCAAGAACAGTGATTCTCAGGTCAAAGAGTGAATATGGTTGTTGCACTAGAACTCTGCTAGGGGCAGGAGGTTGTCCCAGTCATCCTGCCTCTCATTGACAAAGAGGTCAAGGTACTGTTGCAGTTCCTGGTTCACTCACTCCATCTGCCCCTCCATCTGAGGGTGATAGCCCATGGAAGCTTCTAGGTAGATACCCAACAGGCAATAGAGTTCTTGGGTGAACTTGCAGAGGAATTGTACTTCTCAGTCAGACACTACTACCCTCAGCAGGCTGTGTAGTTTCCACATATGATGTAGCAAGAGCTGTGCTACCCTAGCCACCATGATCATTGTGTGAGTCAGCATGAGGTGTGCCCACTTAGACACTGAGTCCACTATATTCATTATGGGATCATATCTGTGTGCATTGGGCAGTCCTACCACAAAGTCCAAACTTATTGTATTCCAGTATACATTGGGGACCAGGAGCAGGTGAAGCTCACCAATGGGAAACTATCTTTGGACCTTTATTTGGAGGCACAAGTCACATGTCTTGGCATACTTGCCAATATACCAAGACATGTGGGGCCACCAGTAGTTCCAGGAGATGAGTTCTAGAGTCTTCCAATGGTCAGGGTAGCTATAGTGGCCAGTGATTCTAGATTCATGGTGCCAGGCCATGTTCTACTGGTAGAGGACTCTGTTGGGGGAACCACCCACAATATGTCCTGACTGATGCCACACCAACTGAGGTTCATACCTACTGACTGAGATCTGTTCGGTACACTCCCAACTATACTGAATAAGATACACACTGAGTGGGAATTATAGCTGGCAGCCACCATTAACAGGAATCAACTGTGGCTATCAGCCACACTTTTGGCAGCCACCAGCCATACCAGTGCCCCAGTTCTTTTCCTGACTGATGTGCAGAGTGATGCCCAATATAAGCAGACAGCCATAACAATGGTACTTATATATTCATAGTTAGTAGACAAAGGGTTCTCTAGAGTTTTCTCTTTGGATCCCACTTTGCCAGGTATCCTAGTCACTGTGTACATAGGTTCTGTACTAAACTCTTTGGATCCCCCTTTTCCAGTGTGCCACCTGAGGGTAGAACACCTGCTTAGGTTGCACCTTACAGTCTCTTATATCAGGGACATACACCTTGCCTCAGAAGGTCAACAACTTGGTCTACTCAGCTGAGACAAGGGACTTCCCTTCAGATTCTCATAACTTCTGAACCACTTCCACCACATTGTCTTCAAACACCTCCTCACCAAACACCTTCCTCAGCTCCCAGGTAATCTCATGCTCCTCTCCTTCCAGTGCAAGTCCTTCAAGAGCATGCACAGTGAACAGTTTGGGATATAATAGGACCAGATCACCATTGTCACCTACTCTGGAGGCATGGTCTGATCATTGCAATAGGGCATCATATTTCCCCATTGAAAGGCTCAGCCAATGTTGTAGGTTGAAGGCCAATGTTGTAGGTTGAAGTTGAAGCACAAGAGGTAAAGCAACCAGTGAGCTTGCTATCAGTTCAGCCTCTTCAAAGTCTGGAAGTACTCTAAGTTCTTGTGGCTGGTCTAGATTTGGATGCAGTACTTTGCACCCTCAAGGAAATGCCTCCACTGTTCCAAGGCCTAAATGATTGCAAGTTGTGGATCTTGTAATTCCTTTCCACTGGTGAAAGACTCTTCAAGTAGAAGGCAATAGGGAATCACTTGCCATCCTTGTGTGACTGCTGTAAAAGGACTGCTCCCATGGCTATGTTAGAACTGTCCACTTCTACTTGGTAGGGTTGGTTGCCATTGGTAGTGAAGCTGAGAATGGGAGCAGTCATAAACCTTCTCTTTAGTCCTTCAAAGGCCACTTCCCCAGGACTACTTTTTATCCTTCTTTATGAGCTCAAACAATGGCCTAGTGTGATGTGAGAACCTTTCTATAAACCTCTCACAAAGTTGGTGAAGCCAAAGAATGCCTGAATCTCCTTTTGGTTGGATGTGCTCAGCCATTCTGTGATGCCCCCTACTTTTACTAGGTCCATCTCCACCTTCCCATGGGATATGATGAGCCCTAGATACTCAATCCTTGTGCACTTGAACTTGTACTTCTCTGGCCAGAGGTAGAGCTTGTGAGTCCTCAGTCATTCGAGGATCTCTCAGATGACCTGACAGTGAGTGAGTGAGTGTGTATCAATTACAGTACTCAAAGTGCAAGGCTTATGATGCACTCTAACTACAAAAACAATAGTTCTATGTGAGAGATAGTTTTCTACTGGACGCTGTGGCAGATAGATTACATGATGTGAAGAAATATGAGAACTGGATTTTGTGAGTGTAGGGGAAAAAACAAGACCCCAGTTATTTCCAACAAGTTGCCAGAACATCACAGATGGCTCACGTCCAATCAAGAATAGGTGAGCCAGGATTGGCAGTATGATGGGTATTTCAGTCAACATGTTTTGCAGAAACATCACACATTGGGGATTAGGGTGTCAAGCAGTGATCAGGTGCAGCTAGTATAGAGTGTGTTGTTGGCCAGATTAGACCTCAAAAAGGGGACCTTCCTCAGAAAATTTTTGTGCATGGTGGTCCAAGGCCACTTTGTACATTGGACATTCCCAGCTTGAGGTAGTACAAGCACCTGTGTAGATGGCATATCTCAGTGTGATGTGCTAACACAGTATGTGTTTGTTATATTTTTCTTCATTGGGACAAAGTCATTCTTGTGTCATGTGTTTGCCTGAGCATTGTCCACAAACTGTTGTCCTGTTAAGTACACAATACTGAGCCTCATTTCACTTAGTCAGACCAGCCAAACAATCTCTACCATTTAATCTCATACACAAGTGATAAGGCATTTCCTCACTAGTACATGCTCTTGGATCGGTATATTTGGTTCATCACTCGGTCTATTCCCCTTCATTTCATCCCTTCTATCTTTGCTTATTCTTTTATCCCCTGATCCGCTTTCCCTCAGCATATGTCTATTGTTCTATTTTTGGCTATGCCTCCTATTGTTTTATGTTTGGTCATATTCTATTGTTCTATTTTTGGTTATGTCTATTATTCTATTTTCTATCATTGTGGACAATGCTTTCACATGCTTTCATTACCGTATCCCTTTTAAATATCTTATGCTACCCTGTTCCACCTCCAGTTCTTCAACTATATAAGTAGCATATGGATGTAGATAATTCCTTGTTCTGATTATTGATTTTGCAACCCCCAGTCCTTCTGTTCCTAAGTCCTTACTCATGCTAAAAACCTTGGCATCCTCCCAAGTCATCTTTTTTTCTGAAATCAGTGGCCACACACAACATAGGGTGTAATGCACGAGTACATTGAAATCAGCCACATCCACTCGGTCTATTAGACTTGGCCGATACCCTGCCAGCATTGTGAATTCAGTACTTTTGCATTAGTACTCAGCCCATGCAACCTTGGCAGTTTTGGTACTTAACATGTCCTCTTGCAGAGCCATGCAAAGTGACCGGATTGATGACAATTATAACATTGCAGTAGTTGGCGCCGGAATTTGGTTGTCAGGTCAAGGTGACCCCAGAATGCAATGTGGTGCTGATGCAGCTATTGGCAACTTGAGCATCCATAAAGAAGAGAACTATGGACATGTGTGTTTTACTTTATTGATTGTTCTGTAGGTGAGAGAGGAATTCAATCTGTTGGAGTGTTGAGGGGTAAGTGATGATGTGGTTATTCTGGTTAATGAGAGAGATAACATCGCAGCTGTGTTAGGAAACAGGGGGTGTCCCCTGAGAGTCTAGTCACTTCTAAACTGGTTCAGCATGCTGCAGTCCAAACCTCTCCTCCAAGGAAAAATCCAATTTAAATCAGTCTTATCTGGACTACCAAAAAAATGTCATAATATTTTGGCTGGCCATTTAAGAGTGAATTACCCTCAAGTAATTAACTCTTAAATCATGAAGCATCTCAGGCCCAAGGAAACCCTTTAAACACACTTATATTTTTGACCTATCTCTACTTGGACCTACAAGGAACCACAGCCAGGTGCCAAACACTTATACATGGAAAATGACACCAAACTGCTGGGTCAAGTTCTCAAGACTATAATGTACAACAAATTTCTGAGTTTACATAATTATTATTACATACAAGGTCAGCCCAGAAGCATGGCTGGCATACTATTAATATTTCCTGACTTGACCAGTCACAAGACTACCAGCCATGGGAATATTGCTTATTTCTTTATCACTAGTGACTACAGGGTGACAGTGTGACTTCCACAGGCTTCCAGGACTTTCCTTTCCTTTCCACACCCTTCTACTAATTTCAGGAAAGTGTTGCCTTATCAGGGAGTTATATAATCAGCTTAGAATTAGTATATATAGGCTAGTTCTGTAGCATAAAAGTAATCAATCAATCTTACTCTCATCCATAATTCACCAGATTATCTAGTGCAGCAAGCACTCTTATATAAGTTGGTCCAAAGACCACTTAGGTACATTGGTCCAAAGACCAGCCACCCTTTCCGCCAACAGGTCCAAAGACCCTTCTTGGCAAATAGAGGTTTATAACAAAGAGTGAATCTCACCCTTCTACCAAAGTAGAAGGTTCTTGGTGTTAGAACCAGGCAGTATTTGAGTCATTTTATATATATCTTCAACACCAAAACTGCATTATCTTCCCCAATCATTCCCAGATCAAGGCACAACTTTACACTGAAGTTATATACACCATGAGAAACCTACATCAATATTTCCATGATTTTAGGAGCAGGTTTTGCACCACACTGTCTATCTGGCCCATACCTAGCCCCAAGGGCCAGCTTACCTCATTTGGGCACATTGGGAAGGAGATATATTGGCATGTGCTTTTACATTCAGTTTATTTTCAATTATATTCTATTTTCATACTTCCCCCTGTGAAGTTTTCATCCATATCATTTCCACCCTATATATGAAGGTGTATCACATGTATGGCCACATTAAGCTGGCTTCTAACTTCACTCTGTGAAGTTTTCACTTACAAATCAGTCTCTGTTTTGTATAAATACATCAATTATTTTCAGTAGAAAAACAAGCAATTAATCATATTTTTGCCCCCCCCGCTACACTGGCAGCCATAGTGATAAGAATCAACAAACATTCAGGAAAATGGAAACAGTCACATTCAGTTCACACTTGAATGTTGTGGACTCATCCATGGCCTGGTTGCTTTATTTACACACTTTTTATTGTTCTTTTATATTGTTAGTGCCATACCCATTGTTCTATTAAGCATATTGCATTTTCACCTTTTTGTGTTTCCACATTCTCCCTTTTTATCTATAGTTAGTGCTGTTGTAACAAGGGGTGGAAGGAGCAGGAAGAGAGAGGGGAGGAAAGGGAAGAGATGAGACTGGGAACAGGAATACACAGATAGAATGGCCGAGGAACATGGAAAATAAGGAACCGGTATACAAAGAAATTTAGTAATGACTCTTAGACATAGGATAAGCACTACTCATGCAATGTTGCAAGCTAGAACAGACAAATGATACTATACACATATTAAACACGTATGTGGCAGGAGGAGTGGAAAGGGATATAGGTACAGGATCAGAGGACAAGGGACAAAGGGGAAAGGATTAGTAGGGGAAGAGATTGCAATGAACAAAGGAACAGACTTACGTGATAGAATGACACATGTCCATGCATGCATGCTGTTTTCGAGGGAGATATGACAAGAAGTTAGAGATTTGCGATCGGGACAGGATCTATATGAAGGTACTCATGGACAACAATGAAGATTTGTGTGTATAGCATAACTCAGTACAGAGCATGGTTAATGACGTAGAAGAGCAATCACAAAACAGGGCGGTGACCCTGCATCCAGATCAAGAATGCCACAGCTGCATTAGGAAGGAATTGTTTTACAGTACTATAGTTCATTTACACATAAAACTAGCTAGATATGAAGTTATATACTAGTTCTAAACTCACCTGTGTCTCTGTCAACCGTTGGACTCAATGCTTGTGTACAATCGAGTTCTCAAAAGTTACATTTATTCTGATCCTTTCTGTTATGACTGGGTAAAGCTGAGAAGTTGGTCAAGTCCTGCAGACCATTCAGGGTGGCTAGGCTTCAATGTGCTCGTGCATTACACCCTGCTGTTCCATGCATGCCACTGATTTGGACAGAGGAGAGGCCCGTGAAGGTGCTGAGAGTGTCAGCTTGAGTGAAGGACTTTAGACAAGAGGAGGGTGGACAAGAGGATGCAAACCAAATTGATATTGAGAGTGAGGAACTATCTACATACATCCGCTACTTATTGTCAAGCCCACAATACCATGCTCTGATTTACTCGGCAGTACCAACCAACCAACCCTTACCATATCATCCCTCACCAGTGTGTGGCCTCGGCTCGGTATATTCAGTTTATCATTTGGTTCATTATCTCTATCCCACCCTCCTATTCTTTATCATTATTTTATTCCCAGTCCTTCCCCTTGCCTGTTTACCCTCAGGACACTCACTATTTGTTGTCACTCGGCAGTGGCCCTATTGTTTTATGTTCAGCCACTCTCTTTTGTTCTATTCTCACTCACTCTTTTGTTCTCGGTCATACTTCATTGTTCTATTATCATCCACATTCCTTGTTCTATTCTTGATCATTGTGGACAATACCTCCACATGATTCTTCATACCTTATTGTTCTCCATTCCTTGTGCCACTCTGTTCCACATCTCACTTATTAGCCTACATAAGTAGCCAATGTATGTAGATGTTTCTTCATTCTGGAAATCAACTAGGTTTATGCCTTCTTGTCCTCCCTTCTCCTGTCTAAAGTCCTGTACCTGGGCTGACACTCTCAGCACCCTCCCAGGTATCCCTCTGTCCCAAATCGGTGGCACACATGGGAAGTAGGGTGCAACACACTATCACATTGAAGCCATGCCACTATTCCCGGCCTGCAGGACTTGGCCACTCCTGTCCGACACCTCGGCATTCCTAGAGCCTGACATTGGCATGAAAAATCCCAATAATCCTTCCATACTAGTAAGGGTGAGGATATGTCTGTGCCACATTCTCACAGCCGAGAACCATGAAATAGGAGTTGTCAGTACCAGAATTGAAAGAGTGCTGGTCTCTGTGAATGTTATATGCTGTGTAATTGACTTGAAGCACCTTATGACTGTAAATTGCATTGTTTTCTATGACAACATGGCCTTTTTCAGTTGCAGTGAATTTATGTTCATCGCTGTCATATTCCAGGCCAAGGATGCAGTTCAAAAGATGATTCTTGAGATTGCTAAGAAAGTTCTGCTCATGTATCACATATATGTACTAATAAAATGTTTCTTTCGAGTTCTTACCTTGCACGCAATGTCATTTTTGTTTTTCCAGAGCCAAGCTGAAAGATTAATCTTGTTTTTTGTCTCATGGGAAATGTAATGGTGTATGTCGGGTGCTGTTGTAGGAAGGCCTTCTTCCTCTGAATTCTCTCCTTCTTCATCACTTGATGAAGGGTCGGGTGCAATAGCACTTTCCAGCATATCTCTCAATTTATCCTGCTCCTTGATCTTCCAAAGTTCCTGTTCTCGGTGATTTTGCTTTGCTATCCCTCGAGCAAAATTGCCTTTAGATGCTCGCTTGTAATATCTCTTCACTTTCCTCTGTTTGGCTTCACCTTAAAAATACCATCATTATCTTATGGAAAAGAGTTCTATGGAATTCCTCACCGTCTGAGTAGAAAAGCCATCTGATGGTCCAAAGTGTTGGATAGCATCTGCATAGTGGCCAAGTACATGGAGTTTATATGTTTCTGTGTTAAATGCCACTGGTTTTTGCTTTTGTGCTGCCTTTTCTGTCATTTTACCTTTTGCAAGGTTTGCAGCTTGCAGCTTGATGACGAGCTCTGGTAGCATCTTCAGATGGTAAATCAAATGTTGTAAATGTCGAACATGTCTTTTCTTCAAATTTTCGTATTGCTATACCTAGATGTTCTGTTGAGTATTCAAGGAAGATGACTGTTTTTTCAGTGTGAAGCTGGAGCTTTGCTAAGGCATGCCATGTTGCCAATTCAAAGAGTAGTTCATGGATGATTGTGTCGTGCAGCACCTCTAGCAAGCCATCAAAAACAGGTATGGCGCACTTGATAGAAGATGAAGAATATTAACTTGCAGGAATCAGGGTTACAGGAGGGCTGATGTTGACTTTATACCACCCATCGGCTGCTTGAAATAGTGAATTGGCTAATGCATGGTCTTTGATCACATCTACATGCTGTTATTCCTGCTTTGCACGGAATTTCACTAATTCCACACAATCGAAGTCTGATTTCAAAATAACCTCCTTGACGAGTTGGTCCAGTTCATGCAGGGTCTTGGTATTGGATCCGGTGTAGAACCAATTCATCAGGAGGTATGATGATGCATTGTCAAAAGGTCAAAAGTAGGTTTCATTAACAGTGGTAATAATGTCTTGCTGCCAAGCATCGGGCTCTAAAACTGCATTGGATGAGATGGAAAGGGACTTGGTGATTCCTGACCACCATTTCTTCATTTTTCTAGGTGCGCTGAGTTCGGAAAATCACAAAGTGACTCTAGGGTGATGGCTGAAATGAATGAGGGAGGCTGAGCATAGTAGGAGCAAAATATGCCAAATGAATCAGGGTCTGTGTCAGAAAATGGGGTTTCTGAAGCATCTGACACAGAATCACCATTGATATCCATTCCTACAGTGCAAATGGTGTGTATTCCTGGATATATAATGCCACTGCTGGTGGCGGTGGCGAGTTCCTGTTTTTCTGAGTCCAGTGCCAGCTCACCTACAAGAGGTATTTGATCTTGGAAACATGCAGGCAACTGACATGCATCTTTAGAGCGCTGGGGACGACCAGATGGGTATTTATCAGGCACAATGGGTTCCAAGAAATGGTCTATGGGCCTAGGGTTATGAACCTTTATTTGATAATGTGTCAGAATCAAGGAATAATGTCAAATTTCCTTACAGGCGGTAAGATGATGGTCAATCGTTCACCGATTCCAACAGAAGGTTGTTCATTAGCCTTGTCTTTCAATAGGGAACTTTCCTGCAGCTCACAAATGGTATCAGTGGTTGGATCTTGAAAAATCAGATCTGTAATATCCAAATTGGTAGGTCCCAGTGCGTTGAGTGTGTTCTGTTGGAGTTCTTGGTATTTGGTACAATTGGCATGGTGTCCTCCATATGCCTGGCGGTTACTATACTGCACCCCAGACATACTAAAGGCATGAGTGCACAATTATGCACTGGGGGTACACTCACTTGGTATTGTTTGCCGCTGACAGGCCTGTTAAAGAGACATGATCATGAGCATGTGATCACGTGTACACATTCCATTCTGGAATCCATTCCCATCTGATTCCATCCTGCTTCTTTGTCTCCACCATGTCATGTATATCCAGTGAATCAGAATCTTCTGAGTCTTCATCCACTGCTATAGCAACATCATCAGTCACCACCAAGTCTAACAAAAAGAGCCAAAGTCAAAGTAAGTTAACTATATGCATCAAATGACTATCTAACTCATGGCATATGGCAGGATTGATGAGAACAATCACCAACTTGAGCCTTTTGTGGTAGCAGCTTGATGGATCCCACTCGCAATTGATCCCTTTATCTCTATGCGTGATGTACTCCTGGTTGGAATCCAAGGACATGGTGGTCAAGCTGTGATCAAACAAATGGATAAGTAAGTGAATATGCACAACCTTATATTATCTACTGATTGTGGGAAAGGATCAACAATACCTATGCATTGTGTTTGAGAAAATTGTGCCACTCGTCCCCAACTTTATATCAGTTCTTGCAGAAGTTTGCAAAAAACCAGAAATGTTTGATGATTTTGTCTCATTGGTGAGTTCAAGTCCATATATGTGCACCATAGCTTATACTAATGCTCGGTTAGCTGACCAAGGGGATGAACAGTGTTTGCAGCAGTGATGCTCACTCTTTTAAAACATATATGCCTATGTACATATTGCCGGACGATGAGAGTAAAGCCAATTTTATCATCCCAAATGTGTTGAACAAGGCAGCGTAGGGTTGGAATAACAATGTTACAGCACGGCTACTTTACCCCATGCGACTTTTATCCAAATTTGACAGAGACCTGCAGTAAGTGGCATATCTACACATTGATGGCTTCGCTAATGTGCATAAAAGATGTTTCTGTGCTGATGTTCAGTCTGGTAATCGAGTTATCAAAGCATCAAGCTATCCCATGTTCCTCTATGATGCATCAAAGTTTGATCCAACCAACCTCTACTCTGGGTTATTCCAGGGACCTCTCCTGCTTAAATTATATTGGCATATATTCACTGGACCCTCAAGCTCTACAAGAGCGAAGGCAACCAGGAGTAGGGAATAGCACGGGTCGACGGGTCTCGGGTGCGCGCCGCACCCGCACGCAATACGTCGCGTACGTGGCGGCGCGTACGTCGCGTTCGTCATGGCGCATGCGCATACGTCGCGTACGTGGCGGTGCGTACGCGGCGGCGCGTACGTCGCTTTCGTCACGGCGCATGCGCATACGTCGCGTACGTCGCGGCGCGTGTGCGTACGGGCGTTGCGTACGTCGCGTTCGTCGCGGCGCGTGCGCATACGTCGCGTACGTCGCGTTCGTCACGGCGCGTGCGCATACGTCGTGTACGTCGCGTTCGTCACGGCGCGTGCGCATACATCGCGTACGTTGCGTATGTGGCGGCGCGTGCACGTAACGGGCGTTGCGTACGTCGCGGCGCGTGCGCGTACGTCGTGTACGTCGCGTTCGTGGCATCGCGTGCGCGTACGTCGTGTACGTCGTGTTCGTGGCGTCGCGTGCGTGTACGGCGCGTTCGTCGCGTTCATGTCGGCGCGTGCACGTACGCGTTCGTCGCGTTCGTGTCGGAGTTGACGCCCCGGGTTGGGCCCGGGTCACGGGTGCTCGCGGCTTGACCCGCACCCACACCCAAGGACACCCGACCCGGTGACCCGTGCGGGTTGGCCTGACCCGTGCATTTCCCTAACCAGGAGGAAGAAAGCCAGAGGCATTGTTCATATACTCAAAGCTCCAATGCCACGTACTATTGCATATGTCGCTGTCTGTCACGACCATACATTGTGCTTTGACTTACTCGGCAGTACCGACCAAACGACCCCCATTCACATCATTCTATGGCATATGGTTTCGGTTCGGTACACCCGGTTTATCACCCGGTTCATTACCCTCTTCCCCAACCCCTATTCTTTGTCATCCCTACACTCCCTTCCTTTCCCCCCACTCATTTACCCATGGGACATTCACTATTCCCTGCCACTCCCTCACGGCCCTATTGTTTTATTCTCAGCCATTTCTTATTGTTCTATGTCTTTCCCATAACCTCACCACTTATATTTCATTGTCTTACCCTCTCATTATTCTATTCTAATCGTTGTAGACTATACCTCCACATGGTCTTCATACCTTATTCTTTTTTCCATGTCTTATGCCACCCTTATTCTACATTCTGCCTCTCAGCCTATATAAGTAGTTGATACGTGTACATAGTTTCCCAGTCTGAGTATCAACTAGGCTTACGCCTCCCTACTCTCCTCCTTCTGTTCAGAAGTCCTTACTCAGGCCGACATCCTCGGCATTCGCCTGAGTATCTGTTCTCGTTACAAGTTAGTGGCACGCACAGGAGGCAGGGTGCAACGCACGGGCACGTTGAAGCCAAGCCACCCTGACCGGCCTGCAGGACTTGGCTGGTTCCGACAGTACCCTTGGTAGTACCGAGTCCTGACAGTATACTCAGACTGACACTACCTCCTGTGCCCTTATGTCAAGTACA
>QLPI01000673.1:0-21877 GCA_003314275.1 Chroogomphus rutilus
ACTGAACGCGAACGGTGAGCCTGTTGAATTCCACCACGTACTTTGTGATGCATTGGTTGTCGTACATTCGGAGGGCTTCGAGGTCAGCTTCGGCCTCTCCTTCTGGATCGTGAGGGCCGAAGTTGGCTTTGAGTTCGGAGACGAATTCTTGATAATCGTAGAGCCAGTAAGGGTCTTCTTCGGAGGAGAGACTGGGTTCGAAGTAGTCCAAGGCAGTGCCAGTTAGATACGATAGTATATAGGTTACTTTGGCACTGTCGGAGTCAAAGGCGTCAGGGCGGTCTCGAAAGTTTAGGGTGCACTGCACCAAGAACAGTTGTAGCTTCTTGGCATCGGAGCCATCGAAGGGGTCAGGGTCTCGAATCTTGGTCCGGGCTGATGATTTCTTTGAGCCGGACACATGTTTGGCTAACATGGTGATGGCTTCCGCCAAGTTGGCTTCAGCATTAGCATCGTCCGAGGGTGGCATTTGGGGTTCTAGGAGGGGGTTCGACGAGTGTTTGGATGGTGGGTCTGGGGCTGGTGGAGGGTTTGGTGGCATATGGATGTCGGGTTCTACGGCAGGTGAGTTTGGTGTAAGGGATGCGTGGCGTACCGAAGCTACTCTAAGTGTTTGAACGGCTCTGATTCATTTGCTGCATCTCATAGACGATCAGGAGTGTGAGTTCGAATATACTGTTAGTGTCCGAGTTCACGTCAGGTCCGAGCTGACGTAAGTCGGTCCGAGTCGTGTGTTCGGAGTCGTAAGGACTTGGCTTCAACTTTAATGTTGCACCCTCCTTGATCGTCAGTCCTTTATTTCGGAGGTTCGGAGAAGATAAGTATTCGGAGTTCAAGAATGAGTGGGAATATAAGTCGATATTCAAACTAAGGTATAGTACAGAAGTCTGGAGGTATTTATACATGCGATCCTTATTGTAACTAATTAGGAATAGTCAAGAGAACAATAAGATGAACAAAAACGGAGTACAAGAGAAATATACATCTGGTGTTATAATAAGACTATTGTTCGACGAAAATGGAAGATGTCCGAAGTCCGAGGTCAATGATGCTAGTCGGACTCGGAGGTGGCAATGTAGGTTCGGACTTGGTTCGGAGTGGGGTTCTTTCGTAGCGTCCTATATCGGATGTCCGGGATGTCGGAGTTATATCGCGGATATAACATACAGCAGGTATAGCAGGTTTGTCGTGTTCATGGTGTCGTGTGCGTGTATGGCATGTTCATCGCATTTGTGTACGGCACATTCATCACATTCATGGTGTCGTGTTCATGTCAGCACATGTGCATATGCGTATGTCGTGTTTGTGTCAGAGTTGACACCGTGGGTTGGGCCCAGGTCACAGGTGCTCTCGGCTTGACCCACACCCAAACCCAAGGACACCTGACCTGGTGACCCATGTGGGTTGGCATAACCCATGCATTTCCCTAGATGCAAGTAAGAGCACTCAGGAATGTTCTGCTTAGGTACACATTCCATACTTGGAGATGCCATTCTATTGTAGAGAGTCATGGACTGTAAGCTGGCAGACAGTTTCCTTATTGTCCTGATGTTGAGTTAACTCCTTTGTTAGGAATTTTCCCCCTCCTCAGTCAGAGCATGAAAACTTTATGTATGTGATTACCAGTTTGCATATGACTGCACAGTTAGCTTTGTCAAGGTGGCTAATAGAGATTAGAGTAAAGGCTATATCTGGTATGTGAACTGTATTCTTTAGTACAGTCTTTATTGCTTGGATCCATTTGGCAGTTCAATATGCATATCACCCAGTCCAGTGGCTTTAATGTTACAACCATCTGCAGTAGTGATATGTCTGCCTTCAATGGGTCAGTAATTTTTGAACCTATGTTGGTCAGGACAGTAGGGTTGGCTGGTACCACTATCAATGCAAGCACTAAGTTGAGGTTTTGGGAGTGGAAGGGCATCAGAGCTGAGCATATAGTTAGATGTACAGGTGAATGCAAAGAATTCTTCATCTTTGTCATCTGTAACAATTGCTGATTCATCCTTCCTTTTTTTCACTTATGGATATGTTCCATCTCAGTCCCTGATGTTCTTTGCCTCTTCCTTTCAACCAGCAGTTCTCTTTCATGTGGTTTGGCCTATTACAGTTTTTACATGTCAGTCCTGATGCAGACTTCTCATGTTTTCTACCGGCATGGTCACAACCTTTTTGGTTTCTCTCTCCATAAGCCACTAGAGCTGATTCAGCATTTTTGGTTTAGTCATCATTGATGGTTTGGTGCTGTGCTTCAATGATGAAATCAATCAGTTCATCAGCTTCAATTTTTTTGATGATGTCCCTAATATGACATTGGTTCATTATGCTACAGCAATCGTTTGGAGGGTGGGTCAATATGATTGTGGTAGCAATGACATGATAATGGTGTTGTATCATGAATTGGATAGAGTAGATACTATCATTATAAGGTTGTCATGGTGTTATGATTAGGGAACAGCATGGGTCAGCCATGGGTCAAATGTGGGTGACCCATACCCAACCCATGGGAAACCCAAACCCATCAACCCATGGGTTTTTTCCCATGGGTTGACAGGTGAAGGGTGCATGCCACACCCACATGCATGTGGTGAGTGCATTACATACATGTGCATGTATGACACATGCAGCACATGCATGTACGGCACATGTAGCATGTTTATGCCATACATGTGTACGTACAGCCTGTGCATGTCATACGCACATGCATGACACCACAGGTTGGGCAAGGTTGCGGGTGCTCTCAGCTTGACCCACACCCACACCCAAGGATACCCAACCCAGTGACCCATGCAGGTTGGCCTAACCCATGCCATTCCCTAGTTGTGATATGAGTTGGAAGTATTGTTTGAGTTCTGCAAGGTGAGTTTTTGGATCTTCATTATCACTGAGCTGGTGGCATCAGCTTTTACTGCATCCCACATTTGTTTTTCAGAGTCCATGTTCTTGATCTTTGCACCAAGATGTGTAAGGTTGTTAATAGCATAACATATTGAGCAAGATATTCATGTTTGTCAAAATCACTGATCTTCATTTCTCTTGCCTCAATTTATTGTAAATGCAACTAACATGGCATAAGTTCCAGTAAAAGGACTAAAGTGTATTCAGTCTACTATACCTAACACAGCATAAGTTCCAGTACAAGGACTGGGGAACTGCGGTCATCTAGGTCCTCCTTATATACATGTATCACATCAGAGATGCAAAAGAACAAAAGGGGATAACAATTTACTGCAACACTGCTGTCACCGGTGGTTTGAGTGATTCCTCATTACAATACAATTTGCTCCTCAGTAGCTGGTATCTTCTCATCAGATAGCATGGGTATGTTGTTCATCAATGAGTATGGTTTTGGCACAAGCACTTTGCCTTCAACAAGCCTCCATAACCCCTTTGATCCCATTGCCTTTTGTATACATGGTTCATAGTCCGACCAGTTGCTTCCATCATCATGGAGCTTGGGGACAGCAAGATTTGTGGATTCAGAGGTGGAGCTGAGCGATAGGCTGGATTTTGTGGTTTTCAATATCCGGGGCTAGATAACCTGTTAAAGTGAGCGCAACTGGAACCAATTGACCAGAGTGTCTCAGCTTCTAGGAAACAAGATTATGTTAAATAGTCACTACCTAATTGACAAGCGTCTACATTTCTAATCAGTAAATGCTAACACAAATTTACTGTCAGTACTCACGTCTCAGCTTCTAGGAAAGAAGATGAGACGCTCTTGACATGTTTGTTTCGGAAAGCTCCACCCGACCGTAAATATGACAGGCCGAATTACAACTCGCAATTCTCAACCAATATACCCATTTGTGGTCATTGGCAAGTTGGACTTTGTTGCTTAAAGTTTCAGCAGTGGACGTGATTGACATATGTTTGTCCTAGAGACTCATTTCGTACCTAAATCGATATTAAAATTTGTAACTTCATATCACCGAAAATCTATGAAATTCAGATCTCAATCGTCATTTTAAAAGCCCTGACATTCGTTTGGGAAGAAATGGTAGAAAGCCCTTTCACGAGGGGAACCTGCCCCGTTATAACTAGAGCCTCGTGAGGCATGATGAAATCTCCAAGTGGCGGCTTCCCAGAAATTCGCCCATTCTCTCGATAACTAGGGAGACTGGTGGCAGGGCTCCATATGCCTGTGCGCCCAAGTATTCGTTTGGGAAGAAATGGTGGAAAGCCTTTTCACGAGGGGAACCTGCCCCATTATCACTAGAGCCTCGTGAGGCATGGTGAATGCTTCAAGTGGCAGATTCCCAGCAATTGGCCCATTCTCTCGAGAACTGGAGAGAGTGGTGGCAGGGTTCCATGTCCTTGTGCGCCCAAGCATTCGCTTCTGTTTCCGTCATACTCCCCCTCTCACCGGTTGCGCAATCCTGAAGATGACGCACGATCGAATCTGGTCGTACAAAGAATTTGCCAGATTTTATATGGATGCACCGTGTTAATGGACAATAAAATCGGTTCTTGTTCGCCATGTTCATCTTTACTGTAATGTTGATGATTGTGGCACGTCATATGCTGAGCGTGCAAAGTTCGATCCTCGGTAACTCAGTCGTTGCGTGAGTGGTTAACCAATGCCAAGCAGCGACATCCTTGGGCTCCTCCACAAAACTTCTCCACTCTGGGACATTTAGTTACACTTGTCATAGCGTTCGATAAAATTTCTTTGCAGCGTTACCATTATGCGCGGTGTGGATGGGAATTTCAGGGATCAAGTCTGTCGTCTGCTGCTGTATTGAGAAGCTCAATTCCTGATTACCATGGACGTTCTTAGAGCACTCCACGTGCTCCTGAACGCTTGTCATGCCGAGTGGTGTGCATGTTGTGCGACATACATCGGCCCTTTGGTCACTGTTGTTTATGGTGACGCTGTAGTGCAATGTCAAGGATCTTCCGAGCCCATGGGTCAAGTTTCTGTGTCCACATTGCAAAGACTCATTGGTTCTTTCCTCCAGCTACTCGGTTTGTTGTTCGGTTTCCTCTCACTTCCATCTTAAACAATGGACCCTCCACCGATTTCTCTCCTGAAGATCGTGGTATCTCCTTTCTGAGAAGCTCTGCACAGTGGGTAGGGGGTGTGCTGACAACCGAATATATCAGCTTCCTCACTGTTGACTGTCATTCTCGGACGTTGCCTTACAATAAGTGCTCATAAAGGTGGACAAAGGTGGTGGTGAGGTAGATGACCACCATCTGTTCACCAATTTAGGATCACGTTAGCAAACGTATACAGCTGCGAAAGTGGGGTCACACACGGCCGAAAGACGATTGGAAAGGATCTGGAATAACCATGCCGAATGCAGATCTACCAACTAGATTCCATGAACTGTTACTTGCAATAGGCTGTAGCTCTGCATTTTATCTGATTCGTTTTTGTCTCTCTCTTTTTCAGCTCCCCCTCACTATCGGTGCTGGGTACTAGTTCATTGGTGTGCCGCCCCACCTTTCATAAGGTGCACCAGAGAGCATTGACAGACCCCCACACTGATAGTCAGTTTCCTTTCTCCCTTCTCACTCATCACAGTCGGCGATCAGTGCTTAGCGCGACTTGCGCCTTCAAGCCTGCAATTTCAACAGTCCCTGTCATGTAGTCAAAATTTCAGTCTTCAAGACTAGAGTTTGAAGGTGATCGTAGTTGACCCCTCCGAAACACGTCTAATCCTGGTCTAGTGGACGAGCTACGACTGCTCATGACTAAAACTGCTGGATTTGACTGTTTTTCTCGATATGCTCGAGAGCCAGCTGATCTACCTGTTTATTGTCGGACGTCGACCATCCTCCGTGCTTCCACCATCCATCCCACATCGCGCGCACCATAGAGCGCTCAAACCTCTTCGAGCACCTCACAGCGGATACCCTCAGTTTCCCGTCGACACCAGGACGCGTATTTTTCAACGACTACACGCGCCAATGCCTCACCTCCTGCAACCACATATACGCTGTGCTTCTCGTTGAGCCAACTGATTGGTTTTGAGGTGGTCATATACTCGAGAAACATTGCTGGAAATTCCCATAGGACGAGGCGAAGACAAGAATCACATGCTTTGGCCCAGTGGTTATCGCAAGGTACGGCGCAGGAATCGTACCTGGCAACAAATCTCCCGGTAAATCATGGGGAATGCCCCCCATGATTAATTCGTTGCTAGGGTAGACCCATGACGAATGGAAAGATGGACTTTGTAATAGTGGCTCATCCTCATAGCTCATCAAAAAAATAATCTTATGCTATCCACGCAACAAACATATTAACATCTATTATATACATGAGTTGGAACTTGAACTCACCAATCGTTAGAATTCGAAAAGAAGATGCACCTATGATTAAACAATTGTGAGATTAAAAACCCGGTCTAGCGCAGTGACTGACAGAGCGAAGAACACGGTAAACGCCAATGTATAAGAGTCCAGGCCAATGCAAGAATGAGTGGAAAACAGAAGTCAAAGTGACTGGAGATGGTGCGCTTTCCTTGCTGTAACACAGCCTGGTGACACGCCACCCGTGCAATAATACCAAAGTTAAAACGAGGTGGTGCTATGATGCATGTGTTTAGCCAAGGATGGTCTTCCATTCATCGGCAATGCGATGACTCCCATAGCAAAAAGGGCCATGAGTTAATCAATGACAGCGTGGTTGGAAAACATATGCCTCCCCAAAACCTCAAGGCATGGCAACGATCGATGATAATGAATCGTAAGCATTTAGTACAACAAAGAAAAAGACACGTGGTTCAGAAGAGCACAGGGCCACTAATACGATTCGATGATGTGCTGTTCTGTCAAGGTAAAGGAGCATTACCCTGTTTAGAATTGGGGCAGATGGACAATGTCGCTTAGCAGCTTCTCGGTTAAATTACCAGTCAACATCTCTTTGGCTGCGCGCAAGCCGGTATCACCAACACCGTCGCTGCTTCCCCCAGACGTCCCTACGTCCGCCTGCTGCTCTAACGAGACGTAAGTACTTCCCTATGGAATGGTTCCTTTCTCTTGCTCACCTCCTGTCACTACTGAAAATGTTCTTTTGTCCGATCAAGGGTACGAGTCCTGCCTTGACGTGTGCGCATGTGGCCAAATTTGCCTCCTCAAAAGAACCAGAATATTTTGCATGAGATATGTTTTTTACCAAACAAGTTCGATCACTTGGATATTATAATATGATAGTAGGAAATTCGTTTTTGTGGGGGAGGCTTGAACTCGACCACCACCATCGCCAGGGTGCTTAAGGACTCACCCTATATTTGAACACTCACCGCATTTGAACTACATGCTCCATCTATTCACTGACATCTCGCACTGGCACCCATCCAGTCTGAGTGTGCTCAGGATGATTTTGATGGCTTCCATGTGTTGAAATCTCCAAGTGTGCTGAACAAGGGTCGCAGATTAAACTGTTTGGCCTGAGCAAGGATGGTGGCTCATTGCAAACAGATGGGGATATTACAAAGAAAGTTTGACTAATGTGACACAGCAACACATGCCGGTCAAATTATTCCAACACCATGGTCCAACCACCACCAACACTAGTGATTGGCATGGGTATTGGAAACCCACATGGGTAGCGGGTAGTGGTAGCATGGGTACAGGTCAGGGTCAGGATTGCCAACCCAGCCCAAACCTGTACCCACAAGTGGGTTGAGGCAGGTAAGCTGACATAAGTGAGGTAAGCACTGAACTTCAATTATATAAGCAAGGTTAGCACCTGTCATGACCACACATCGTGCTTTGACTTACTCGGAAGTACTGACTGACCGACCCTTACTCATATCATCCCATGGCGCACGGTTTCGGTTCGGTACACCCGGTTCATCACCTGGTTCATTATCCTTTCCCCAACCCCTATTCTTTATCATCCCTACACTCCCTGTCCTTCCCCCCACTTGCTTACCCTCGGGACGTTCACTATTCTCTGCCACTTACTCGCGGCCCTATTGTTTTATTCTTGGCCATTCCTTATTGTTCTATTCTTTCCCACAATCTCACCCGCTTATATTTCATTGTCTTACTCTCACATTATTCTATTCTAATCGCTGTGGACAATACCTCCACATGGTCTTCATACCTTATTCTTTTTTCCATGTCTTATGCCACCCTTATTCCACATTCCACCTCTCAGCCTATATAAGTAGTAGATGCATGTACATAGTTCCTCAGTCTGAGTATCAACTAGGTTTACGCCTCTCTACTCTCCTCCTTCTGTTCAGAAGTCCTTACTCAGGCCGACACCTTCGGCATCCACCTGAGTATCTTTTTCCGTTACAAGTTAGTGGCACGCACAGGAGGCAGGGCGCAACGCAGGAGTACATTGAAGCCAAGCCACCCCGACTGGCCTGCAGGACTTGGCCGGTTCCGACAGCACCATCGGCAGTACCGAGACCTGACAGTATACTCAGACTCACACTACCTCCTGTGCCCCTTACCGCTTAACGATTATGACCCTACAATCCAGATCTACCACCTGCAAGGCGACTAGCGCCCCAGACACCAAAACTGAGGAATCAGTGGAGGTGACCGAGCCAAACAACTCGGCAGGTGCTGGAACTGAGGTTAAGCTTAATGCCTCTGCCCTTCTTAATCCTAATTCCTTGTAATCCCTCTATCTTCTATTTTGATACCGAGTTCCTTGGCGACCCTCTTAAATGTCTGATCGATTCAGGTTCTACTCACTGCTTCATAGAATCTTCCTATGTTCGGGAACATAAGATCCCCACCACTTCCGTGGATTCAATTCCCCTTAAACTATTTGATGGCACTACTAACGCGGTTATTACCGAATCTGTAGAACTACCAATCAAATTGCCGTCAGGACAACTACAGTCCATCCGTATGTACGTCACATCACTAGATTCATCTGTATCGGTAGTACTTGGTCACAACTGGCTCACCCACTACAATCCGTTGATTGATTGGGTATTGGGCAGTATTACGTTCCGAAAAACCGCTAATGACCCTAGGTGCGTCCCGAAGCCGTCGGTTCAGCTGGCACCTGCCGCTGCTCCATGGCCTCAACCAGGATCCTCTCCAAAATTAGAAGCCCACGGATAGCCCTAGTCAATGCAGCTGCCTTTGCGCGAGCCTGTAAATTAGAAGGTTCGCAAGTTTTCCGTCTGGACCTTTCGGCCATCGACGCCGTTTCAGCACAATCAGCCAAGGCCCCATCCATTCCGTCCGTTCCCCCCGATCCGGTCGACCTTGAAAACATCCAAAAAGAGTATCACGAATTCGCTGATGTTTTCAGCAAAACAAAAGCTGACACTCTAGGACCCCACCGACCCTATGATCTTAAGATCACCCTGGATGATGGCACCAAGATGCCTTATCCACCCCTACACTCGTTATCACAATCAGAACTGGAAACCCTGCGCAAGTTCCTTGACGAACACCTGAACATAGGGTTCATCAGGGCCTCCTGTTCCCCGCACGGAGCGCCAATCTTATTCGTCCGAAAGAAAGATGGCTCCCTTCGGCTATGTGTTGATTTCCGAGCACTAAACAAAGTGACCAAGAAGGACCGGTACCCTCTCCCTCTAATCACTGACCTACTAGACGCCCCCCAAAAAGCTCGAATTTATACAAAAATTGACCTTCGACATGCGTACCATCTGATCCAAATTGCCGAAGGAGAAGAATGGAAGACTGCCTTTAAGACCCGGTATGGGTCCTATGAATGGCTAGTCATGCCATTCGGCCTCTCCAATGCCCCTGCGGCTTTTCAGAGGTTTATGAATGACATTCTCAGTGACCTGATAGATCATTGTGCTGTCACCTACATAGACAACATACTAATTTATTCAGACTCACTCGAGGAGCACCGAGAACATATCCGAGAGGTGCTCTGCCGACTCAGAAAAAACGGCTTATTCGTCAAGGCCAGCAAATGCGAATGGCACAAAGACATGGTTGAATTCCTCGGCTACATCCTATGTACCGACGGCCTCACCATGTCTGATGACAAAGTCAAGACCATCCGCGAATGGCCCGAACTGAGGAAGGTCAAGGACATCCAGTCCTTCCTAGGTTTTGCCAATTTCTACCGTCGCTTCATTTTTAACTATTCAGACATAACCATACCCCTTACTCGGCTGACATGTAAAGGCACGACATGGGCTTGGACCGAGGACTGTCAAAATTCTTTTGACCTGCTCAAAACGGCCTTCACCTCGGCACCCATCTTGCATCACTGGGAACCTGACTTACCCCTGGTCGTGGAAACCAATGCTTCAGACTATGCCCTTGCAGCAATCCTTTCCGTTATCAATCCTGAAGGCGAGATTCATCCTGTTGCCTTTCATTCCCGTACCTTTACCGCTCCCGAGCTAAACTATGATGTTCATGACAAGGAACTTTTAGCAATTTTTGAGGCATTCAAGCGATGGCGGCACTACCTGGAAGGCTCTGCCGACCCCGTAGATGTCGTCACCGACCACAAAAACCTCGAATATTTCTCCACCACTAAAGTCCTGACACGGAGACAGGGGCGATGGTCCGAATACCTCTGCCAATTTAATATCACTATCCGTTTCCATCCCGGCAAACTCAGTACAAAACCCGACACCTTAACTAGATGATGGGACGTCTACCCTAAAGAGGGGGGTAACAACTATGGCACCATCAACCCCCAAAACCTCCGACCAATCTTTATGACTACTCAATTAGTGGAATCCCTTTGAGCGACACAACTTATCATTCCAACACTACGAGCAAGCATCATCATGGACTCAGAAAAACTCCATTCCGACATACATTCAGCCCTCCCGACTGACCCAACGGCAGTGCCCCATCTCGGCACTCCCGAAGCACCAAACCCAAGATGGACACAAACCCTGGACGGTTTCCTTCGGTTAGACAACCAGATCTACGTCCCCGATGCCAACAACCTCAGATTACGCGTCCTACAATACAAGCACGACCATGTCCTCTTGGGACATTTCGGTCAAAACAAAACACTAGCCCTGGTCCGCCGCGAATACATCTGGCCAGGCTTGGGCACCTCGGTCATTGACTTCTGCAAATCCTGCACCACATGTATGCATTCGAAATCGCAACGTCACAAACCCTACAGGTTCCTAAAACAACTCCCCATTCCCGAACGACCATGGAATTCCATATCCATGGATTTTATTGAGCAACTTCCTCAGTCCTCTGGTTTCACGTCGATACTAGTGATAGTTTGCAGACTCACCAAACAAAGTATCTTCATTCCTACAGTCGATACAATCACTTCCGCCGATTTGGCCAAACTGTTTGTACTTCACATTTTCTCCAAGCACGGTGTACCAAGTCATGTAACATCTGACCGTGGAAGCGAGTTTGTCTCTCACTTCTTCAGGTCGCTCGGAAAAGCTCTCGACATGCACCTACACTTCACCTCAGGCTACCACCCGGAAGCCAACGGCCAAACCAAACAAGTAAACCAGACGCTAGAACAGTACCTTCGAGTCTACTGCAATTACCAACAGGACAATTGGTCCGAACTATTGCCACTAGCCAAATTTGCATACAATAATGCTCCAAACACCACCACGGGCATCTCTCCCTTCTTCGCCAATAAGGGACATCACCCGAACCTCACCGTACACCCTGAGTGCAACCTCACCTCCTCTCGAGTGCGCGAATTTGCTGTAGATCTAGATCAGCTCCATGGAGCTCTGAAAAAACAAATTAGCCAGGCCCAATCACGATACCAAGCCTCGGCAGACTCCCGCAGACTCGCTGCTCCCGAGTTTCCGGTCGGAACTTCGGTATTCGTTAAAGCCCAATTCTTCCGGACCACTTGACCCTCTAAAAAACTAGCGGAGAAGTATCTTGGCCCCTTCGAAGTAATAGCACATGTCGGCACCCATTCCTATACCCTCCGTCTACCCAACTCTATGCGGGCAGTACACCCGGTCTTCCATGTTTCAATGCTCAAACCCTCTACCCCCAATACCATACCCGGTCGAGTACAACCTCCGCCTCCCCCTGTTGAAATCGACGGAGAAATCGAGTACAAAATTGCCAAAATCCTTGACTCAAAAACCGACAGAAGACGCAGGCCTTGCCCCCTGCTCTACCTTGTCCAATGGACAGGTTACGAAGGCACTGAAGATGAAACATCTTGGCTAGTAGCAACCAAACTCGGTAACGCTCCCAAGATTGTAGCAGAATTCCACCTTGCCTATCCCGATAAACCAGGCCCGTGGCCTCTAGAACCCGACTAAGGGCCCCTATATGCCTCCTCTCCCCCACCATTTTCTTTTTACATCTATTTTTTATCTTTTATCTTTTTTTTTTGTCTTTACCAAAACATGCTCTCTTCTCTTCTGTCTCATTTTCCCTCCCTCCATCCTACTTCACCCTCACCCGAACCTTCTTGAAACCGGATCGGACTATCTTTCCGGCCATCCACCCATCAGCCCTGCCGAACCACTCATGCAGGGTCACCACCCTACGTCAGGATCGGCTAACCCGACCCACCGATTTCCGACAACAAGCCTTCCGTTATAATGGGCTGTCACGAGCATGATAAAAAACACCATTCAGCCTAGGGGGCCCCCACCACCCACCTCTATTCACGGCCCCCTCCAATACAGTTGCCTCCTCCGGCCCTCACTCGTACTTGCGAACCTCATACTGCCTATCGGCTTCATGGGTTCAGCCGCTAGAGGGGGGATACTGTCATGACCACACATCGTGCTTTGACTTACTCGGCAGTACCGACCGACCGACCCTTACTCATATCATCCCATGGCGCATGGTTTCGGTTCGGTACACCCGGTTCATCACCTGGTTCATTATCCTTTCCCCAACCCCTATTCTTTATCATCCCTACACTCCCTGTCCTTCCCCCCACTTGCTTACCCTTGGGACATTCACTATTCTCTGCCACTTACTGGTGGCCCTATTGTTTTATTCTCGGCCATTCCTTATTGTTCTATTCTTTCCCACAATCTCACCCGCTTATATTTCATTGTCTTACTCTCACATTATTCTATTCTAATCGCTGTAGACAATACCTCCACATGGTCTTCATACCTTATTCTTTTTTCCATGTCTTATGCCACCCTTATTCCACATTCCACCTCTCAGCCTATATAAGTAGTAGATGCATGTACATAGTTCCTCAGTCTGAGTATCAACTAGGTTTACGCCTCTCTACTCTCCTCCTTCTGATCAGAAGTCCTTACTTGGGCCGACACCTTCGGCATCTGCCTGAGTATCTTTTTCCATTACAAGTTAGTGGCATGCACAGGAGGCAGGGCGCAACGCAGGAGTACATTGAAGCCAAGCCACCCCGACTGGCCTGCAGGACTTGGCCGGTTCCAACAGCACCATCGGCAGTACTGAGACCTGACAGCACCTAACTTCAATTATATAAGTGAGGTTAGTGGTGAACTTCAATTATTTAAGTGAGGCTAGCACTGAACTTTAATTATATAAGGAAGGTTAGTGTTGAAATTTAATTATATAACCATACCTGCGAAAACCCATTACCTGTTGTTAAGGGTAAGGGTATTCTCAGGTATGGGTACAGGTAGATATAATATACCCGGGGGTTACCTGTGCCAATCACTAACCAACACTGCCCATTGAACTCCCAGGTAGGGAATGGCATGGGTCACCCATGGGTCAAATGTGGGTGACCTGCACCCAATCCATGAGGAACCCAAACTGTCAAGTACACGTACCGAGACCCGTTTATTCGGCAGTGCTGACCGAGCAACCATCCTATATCCACGACCAAGTGTCCATGCCGCATGCATAACACTTGGTACGCCGGTCTCGGCTTGGTACATCCACCATCCACACTCCTTGTCCTCACCCTTTGGTTTGTCTCACCTCGGGACTTCCTGTCCTTGTATTATCCTCGGACACGACTTCATTGTTTTATACTCAGCCACTCCCTATTGTCCTATCCTTGGCCACATTTCTATTATCCTATCCTTTATTGTTCTATGCCCGTTTGCATTCCTTCATTCTAATTTTACTCATTGTGGACAATAACCACATGCTCTGCATACCTTGTTGTCTCACATTCCTTATTCCACATGTCGCTTCTTAGCCTGTATAAGTAGGACATGCATGTACATATTTCCTCATTCTGGGTATCAACTAGGCTTAGGCCCTTCTACCTTCTTCCCCTCTGTTAAAGTCCTCGACTCGGGCCGGCATCACCAGCATCCTCCCGAGTACCTGTCTGTTGCAAATCGGTGGCATGCACGGCAAGTAGGGCGCAACGCACGAGTACGTTGAAGCCAACGCCACTACTCTTGGCCTGCAGGACTTGGCCATTGTCCGCCCAACAAACCTCGGCAGTACCGAAGTCCGTCAGTACCCAAAGCTTGACACAAACCCATCAACCTATGGGTTTTTCCCCATGGGTGGACAGGTGTTGAGTGCACACCACACCTGCATGTGCCAACATGAACATGCCATATGTGCATGCAACATATGATATGAACATGCCATGAATGCACCGTATGCGCACATGATGTACGACATGAACTCACCATATGTGCATGTAACATACGACATGAATGCGCTGCATGCATGCATGTCATACGCATGTGCATATGGTGTGTTAGTGTCAACCTGTGTGTATACGGCATGTTAGTGTCAGTGCATGTACATATGGCGTGTTTGTGTCAGCATGTTCATGTCAGCATGGTCATGTCAGCATGTTCATGTCAGCATGGTCATGTCAGCATGTTCATGTCAGCACAGTCATGTCATATGTGTGCACATGGGGAACGTGCATGTCATACACGTGCACATGCATGCGTATATACTATAGTTGAAGCGGCAGGTTGGGCCCAGGTCACAGGTTGCTCTCAGCTTGACCTACACCCAAACCCAAGGGCACCTGACCTGGTGACCTGTGCAGGTTAGCCTAACCTGTGCTATTCCCTACTCCCAGGACAGCTTACTGCAGCATCATTAGCTACCATACTTGAACAACTTAGTACTCTGATATAGGAATCGCTCTCCCTAAGATTAAGACTGCTAAAACAATAACAATCTCTCTTGATGCATTGCACTAAAGCCATAACCTCATTTCCACAGCCTGATTAATGCTCATAGATTCACATGACCTACAATTGACCAAAGTATATACAGTAAGCATCTGGATGCTATCTCCACCTACTTAGGCCTTCCAAACACCATACAACCTACTGGGAAACAAACCTATGCAGCCATCCTTACCTCACCCACTCTGCCAGCCCACAGCCAACTCCTGACCCTAAAACACCATTTCATAATATGTGATTTGACCTCACACTTGCACAATCTGATTGCAACAATCTGGTACTCTCAGGCCTGTCTGACAAGGAGCTAGGAGAGGATTTTGCCAGAACTATTGAAGATGCTGATTGCTGGTTTGAAACAAGATCATACACACCAGATGCAGATGGGAATGAGGGCATAGAGAACATCCCACCACAAATTCATACCGCAGGTTGACACCGGAGTGGGGATATTTGGATCACACCTTGCAGTGAAGCTGAACAAATATATCTTGCCTCCACAGTGCACTGCTGGCTCCCCAAACTCTCTGATAAGCTCTCTGTTGCCCAAAAGACTTTCCCAGTCATTGTTTATGATATTCCCACCACATTTGACACTTCACAAGACAGCTGCAATGTTATCGCTCTCATTAACCAGAATGACCACATTATCACTCACCCCTCAACACTCCAACAGATTGAACTCCTCTCCCACCCATGGAAAAATCAGCAAACTAAAACACACATGTCTATAGTTCTCTTCTTTACAGATGCTCAAGTTGCCAATAGCTGCATCAGCCACTATATTGCATTCCAGGGTCACTTCTACCTGACAACCAAATTCCTATGTCACCCACCGCAATGCTATAATTGTCATTGATTTGGTCACTTTGCATGGCTCTGCAAGAGGACAACATCTTGTGGACAATGCTTAGGCAAACACATAGCACGGGATTGCCTTTGTCCCAATGAAGAAAAATGCAACAAGCCCATACTGTGTCAACACATCACACTGAGATGTGCTGTCTGCACAGGAGCTCATGCAACAACAAGCCAGGAATGTCCAATGTGCAAAGTGGCCTTGGACCCCCATGCACACAAACTTGCTGAGGAAGTTCCCCTTTTTGAGGCCTAATCCAGCCAACAACACACTCTAAACTAGCTGCACCTGACCACTGCTTGACACCCTAATCCCTGATGTGTGATGTTTCTGCAAAACACATTGACCAAAATACCCATCACACCACCAATCCTGGCCCACCCATTTTGGAATGGACATGAGTGATCTGTAATGTTCTGGCAACTTGCTGGCACATCACAGAAATAAATGGGGTCTTGTTTTTTCCCCTACACTCACAAAATCCAGCTGTCATATTTCTTCACTTTATGCATTCTATCTGCCCCAGTTTCCAGTAGAAAACTATCTCTTACACAGTACTATTGTTTTGTAGTTAGAGTGCACCATAAGCGCTTACGCTTCAAGCACTATAATTGAAACACTCTCTCTCTGTTTTATTTTTGTGGGCGATCACAGTGGTGATAAAAATAACATTAAGTTAATAAGGTGGAAATAGGTTTCAAATATACCCAGCTAATTGGTAGTCTTGTAAAGAATCTGGTATTTAAAGTATCCACACTAGGTTGCTGACTTTGGTAAAGCAACATGTATTTCATTTGTTCTATAGTTATTGCATCCTTCTTAAATATCATTGCCCAGATACAGAAAGTCATTCCCATCTGTCTTATGACTAGTGTGCCTCTAGGGAACACTTCTTTTTGATTTTAAATCCCTGATAGCCATCACAACATGAGGGACATATCACTTAAAATATATTTTGGTTCAGAATATTTGATGTAACCAACCAATCTTGATCTTGATAATCAATACCAAGTGAAATAATAGACCGGAGAACTAATTGAACTTTAAAGATATCTCTAATGGCAGTGCATCAGCCTGGATGCACCGAGAACCATGGCATGTGTCCCCAAATTGTTGTTTGCCAATGCTAAATCCTATTACCAAGCATTCAGGGACAAGAAATATGCCGTGGTGAGTCACCATTCACATGTCAATAGAGGGACAGAGTTTTGAATAAACTCAAAAAAATTCATGCCATAGTCATCACTCTGCTTATGAAGGATTCCTTGCTCCATGGACTGATATTCAGAGATCAAATTTTGTAGAAGGTTCTTTGTCAAATATAACCCAACCATATCTAACATGCAAGATTCTTTTCTGAAACTGCTAGAAAATGGACAGCACAGTGTGTGTGTGTGTATCAATTATAGTGCTCGAAGTGCAAGCACTTATGGTGCACTCTAACTACAAAACATTAGTAATTTAAGGGGACTATATCAGAAAGATTGTGTGATGTGAAGAAGTAAGATAGCTGGATTTTGTGTGTAGGGGAAGGATTGAGCCCCTCTTTTTTTCCATAATATGCTAGCGAGGTGCCAGAATATCACAGATGGCTCACATCCAGTCCAGAGTAGGTGGGCCAGGATTGGTAGCCTGATGGGTAATTTGGGCAACATGTTTTGCAGAAACATCATACATCAAGGGTTATGGTGTCAAGCAGTGCTTAGGTGCAGCTAGTATAGATTGTGTTGTTGGCCTGACTAGGCCTTAAAAAGGGGACCTGCTTCAACAAGTTTGCATGCATGGTGGTCCACGGTAGCTTTGCATGATGGGCATTCTTGGCTTGTTACTGCATGAGTACCTGTGCAGACAGCACATCTCAGTGTGATGTGTTGACATGGTGTGGGTTTGTCACATTTTTCTTTATTAGAACAAAGGCAGTCTTGTGTTTTGTGTTTACCTGAGCATTGTCCACAAATTATTGTCTTCTTGCAGAGGCATTGAAAGTGACCAAAAAAATAACAGTTATAGCATTGTGGTGGGCAGTGTAGGAATTTGGTTGTTAGGTGGAGGTGACCTCAGAATACAATGTAGTGGCTAATACAGCTATTGTGTTAGGACCATACGCCAGCATACCCGACTATTCATTTCAGCCCACTCAGCCCAACTCCGCTCTCGCTTACTATTCAACAATACGCCCTTAGCCCACGGACTATATGCACCTCATGTATCCATCTTGGCATCACATGCTCCTGTCAATTCACTCCACTCATTTATGTCACACTCCATATGCTCGCTATTCCATTCCGTCTTCATTTACATTTAATATCCTTTCATTTACATTCCGTTCCATTTTCATTTATTCGCAATTCTGCTCAGTCTCTTATATCCGATCCGCTATTATGTTCCTTAGGGTAACTCTGTTGGGAATCGGAGTGACATGTCACTCCCCAATGTCACCGAGGAGATCATTATTTGGGGCGTAGTATTTCTGTTCTCGCTTTTCACAATCCTCAGCTTTCTCATTCTATTATAGGAATCTATTTGACTCCTAGTAGATTAGAAAGTAGTGTAAAGATCTTGTACTCAGTAGTTCAGTCTTCAGTCAGATAATCAACCTTGATTTTGACTAAGGTTCTTCTGTTCATTTTCTATCTGTCTCGCCTTTACAAAATTGGGGACCGTGCGGTCTAGTGGGCGCAACGCATAACGTTGAAGCCAAGCCCCATTCTGAACCTCACCATTGCCTTGCCTTTGGGAGATTAATAATATTACAATTACGTCCTTTTTCTATATCGTAACATATTGGCAACTTGAGTATTGGCAAAGAAGAGAACTATGGATTTGTGCATTTTAGTTTGTTGATTGTTCTATGGGTGGGAGAGGTGTTCAATGTGTTGGAGTGTTGAGGGGTGGGTGATAATGTGGTCATCCTGGTTAATGAAAGAGATAATATCACAGCTGTCTCACAAGATGTTAAAAGTGATGGGAATACCATGAACAATGACTGGGAAAGTCTTTAGGGCAATGGAAAGCTGATCTGAGAGTTTGGAGAGCCAGCAATGTGCTGTGGAGGCAAGATATGTTTGTTTAGTTTTAGTGCATGTCATGAGCCAAATATCCCCACTTTGGTGTCAGCCTGTAGCACAGATTCATGGTGGTATAGTCTCTAGGCTCTCACTCCCATCAATGTCTGGTGTATATGATCTTGTTTCAAACCAGCATTTGTGTTAGGTATTGGTAATGCCAATAGTGTAGATGGGAATTGGCCAAGTCCTGCAGACCAATTGGAGTGGCTAGGCTTCAATGTACTCATGTGTTGTGCCTTGCTTTTCTATGTGTGCCACTAATTTGGAGAGAAGAAAGACCCGGGAGGGTGCTGAGAGTGTCAGCCTGAGTAAGGGACTTCAGATAGGAGGAGGGAAGACTGGAGAATGTAAACCAAGTCGATATTCAGAGTGAAGAACTATCTACATACATTCGCTACTTATATAGGTTAAGAAGCAAGATGTGGAACAGGGTGACGTAAGGAATGGAGAATAATAAGGTATGAAGAATCATGTGGAAGTATTGTCCACAGTGATCCAGAATAGAATAAGGAATGTGCACAAGAATAGAACAATGAAAATAAGATTATAGAAATGTGGCCAAGAATAGAATAATAGAGAGTGACCAAATAAAATAATAGGGTCATGGCTGAAGATAAAACAATGGTGAAAAGTCCCAAAGTAGAGTGGGTTGAGAATTAAGGAGTAGATAGGGCAGGATTAGTGGATAATGATTTTGGAAGAGTAGATAAGGGATGGGAATAGGGAATGTGAATGGTGAATGTACTGAGCCAAGACCAATGTACCAAGTGATATTTGTGTGGATTGGTCACTTGCACATGGAGTTAGACTAATCATTCGGTTAGCACTACCGAGTTACTGGATACTCGGTATGTGCACTTGACAGTATCCCCCCCTTAGCAGCTGAACCCATGAAGTCGGTAGGTGGAGATTGAAAATAAGGTTTGGGACACCTAAACATGATGTCACGTGAAGGTTTGGGACCTAGTGCCCAAACATGTCTTCTTCCAATGCCAACCAATCGCACTTCCCCATCAACATCATAAAAAATGGGCTATAAGACAGATGAAGACAACAAGCAAATGACTGAAATGTGGGAGCAGCAGGCCAAGTGGCAGCAGGACTGTGAGGTGGTAGCTGTGTGGGTTGCCAAAGAGGTGGCCAAAGCTAAAGCTGAGGTGAAAAAGAGGGAAGAAGAGGCAGCTGAAGAAAAATGCAAGGAGGATGAGGAGGCTGCCACCAGAGCAGCCGAGATGAAGAGGATGGCCAAGAAAAGGGTGGCAGAGGTGGCTGCCAAGGAAGCAGCCAAGGAGGCAGCAGCTGCTACAAAACAGGCAGCAGAAGATCAGGCAGCTGTGGACAAGGCAGCCAAGTCGAAAAAACAGGCTGATGAGGAAGCAGCTCAGGTGGCTGCTAAGCAAACAGCAGATGATCAAGAGGCCACAGAGGTCAAGAAGCAACAGACTTAAATGGCCAGTATGACAGGAACCCAGCCCTTCAAGGAGATGGGAGGGGAGACAGCCCCCAAGGACATGGGGGATCCCAAGCCTTTGGGATTCCCAAGGGCCCCTATACATAAAAGAGGTAGGAGCATGGAAGCGGGATCTAGTAAGGGGCTGGGGATGCGAGGGAGGGGAAAAAGTGAGCAGCCGGTGGAGGGCAAGGTGTGCAATTAGTGGTTTTTTTATTTCTTTTGTTGATTCTTTTTTTTATTTTAAATAGTGCAAGGAAGAGACCCCAGAAAGGTGGTCTCTGACTGCTCATCCACTGTGCAAGAAGTGTAGGAAATGCAATCATGAGTGCAAGGTCCCAGGGCCAGGGGCTGCATGCTAAGAGTGCAACCGGCACAAGGTAAAGTGCAACCTTGCTGCACTGCGGGCATCCAGGGCAAAGACAACAAGGTATGCAGAGCATGTGGTTATTGTCCACAATAAGTAAAATTAGAATGAAGGAATGTAAACAGAAATAGAACAATAAAAGATAGGATAATAGAAATGTGACCAAGGATAGGACAATAGGGAGTGCCTGACTATAAAACAATGGGGCCATGGCCAAGGATAATACAAGGACAGGAAGTCCTGAGGTGAGGCGGATCGAGGAATGAGGAGTGGACGTGGCAGGATTAATGGATGATGATTGAGGTAAGGTGAATGAGAGATGGGGGTAAGGAATGTGGATGGTGGATGTGTCGAACCGAAACTGGTGTACCAAGTAACTTGCATGCGGCTTGGACATGGGGTGTGGACATAGTCCAATTTACTTGGTTGGCTCTGCCAAATTACCAGATACTCGGTACATGCACTTGACAGGAGTCCAGCATTAGGTATGTCTAGGAGTTGGTACTCTCCGAATCACTTCTGTTGAGTCCAAAGCTACCTATGACTGTACCGCAATGCAGCTCCCAGTCCTTTTTAGGAGAGACTTTCCTGCTGTAAGGGTAACCCTCTGGACTTCTCCAGAGCAATCTCATGGAGAGGGCTAGGCAGGGGGAATCCAAAGTTTAATGATAATTACTACCTAAATACATGATGATAGCATAAGTGCACTTGTCTTGCTTCTGCCGTAATAGAAGTTGGGTGGGATCAGAGGGTGAAGTGGCACTGCCATCAACCATGCCAAAAAGATCCTCAAATTCAAGAATAACCTCTGCATCCTTTCACCATGTTGACCAATTTGGTGATGAATGTGTGAGTTTGGAAATGCCTGAAATGAGGTTGTGGATTGAACTCATAATTATTTTTTTGTAAAGTTGGGAGATATGGGTGGCACAGATACTGGGACAGATGTATGGCACAGATAAACACAGATTGTTGCAGATAAACACAGATAAACACAGATTCAGGTGGGTGCAGGGCCCATAACCTGTTGAGATTTGATCCGCAGATAAGGGTGGAAGGTATGACCGACAATCTATTTTCTTGTAAATACTCTAGCTAATATATGTATCAATGCCTTTTGTTCTCCAA
>QLPI01000674.1:0-24282 GCA_003314275.1 Chroogomphus rutilus
GCATCAACTATGGCACCGTGGGACTCAAAGTCGGATTGAGTGGACCTAATTTTACTACAGCCTAGCCCAAATCGGGGAGGCCTAACCAAGCTGCCGGATTGTGCTTATTGGAATGAATGACTGTCTAAAGTGGGAGGCATTGGTTCCTGATGCCTAATTCCCGGTACATGGAATGCATCAAAGCGTTCGCGTGTTACTAAAAAAGGGTATAGTTTCACACGAACTTTGGGCCGAAATGTCGATCGAAGGAATTTAGAGTGCTAGAATTACTGTATTTCGCTGCCTTATATATTTCTCAAAAATCTACATAATTACTAATATCTGTGTTACCAGATCCTTCGGGTTGTTTACAAACTTTCGTCTCGTTGTATCTCCGGGTTCCGCCGGAATGCCGCTTTATTTCAACACGAAATTATAGGATGATTAATATTTAAAACTAGAATGTTACCTTGTTTTAGAAAGTCGTTATATTGCAGGCCCGTGGAAACAAGTAGAAGGCTGAGTAAAGAGAGAGCAACGATAATTATGACATACACCATAATTTCCTAAAGCGAATACCAAGATTGTTATTTGGAAATTGGACATGAATACCCAGAGCGGAGTGTTCAGAAGCTCCAGCCAAAAGTAGGATGAGGTAACGAGGTGTATGTTGAAATTTTGGTGGTGCTGATCAAGGACCGCAGAAAGTGTAACTGTTTGTCCTGAGCGGAGGCAATGGCTCATTGCAAACAGATGAGGAATTACAAAGAATACGAGACGTGACATGGCAACCAACGGGCAGATGCCGGTCAAACTTTTTTCTAGCAGTGTAGATCCCGTTGCTGGAAAAGGGACCCATGCCCTGACCGCGTACTTCACCCTTCACACTTCATCTAGTAATGAATGTCGCTCTTATCAGAGAGATTATACCTATGAACATTGGATGTATGTAGCGGAGATCTAAGATAAAATTAAGGGATCGATTTGACACGAGTTCACTAAACTAAACAGTAAGAGTACTCAGTCGAAGGTGCAGATACTTCGACTTTATTGTAAAATACCTAAACAGTAAGAGTACTATAAAATATATAAGTACTCTAGATATAATTTCAGAGAATGATGTGACTTACCTCAGTCGAAGGTGCAGATACTTCGACTGAGGAGCTATCTACGCAGAGAGCGACTTATAACTACGCGTCAGTCTTTTGACCGCTACAAAGGTTATACAATAAAATAAAAGGAATATAGTTTTGTCTTTCAATAAAATTCAGAACAAATAAGAACAAAAGAAATTGTCTCAGCTCTTAGACTTTGCCAATTTGTCAGATTGCTATTTCCAACACTTCCCCTCAATCCAAACGTAGGCCCAGACGTCTTACAAAATCCTCAATTTTTACTCGTGGCAACCCTTTGGTAAAAAGGTCCGCTAGGTTACCATGGCTGGGGGAGTAGACGACCTCAAGTAATTGTTTTTCAATGCTTCTTGAATGAAATGGTAGTGTAGATCAATATGTTTCATCCTAGCGTGATACTGACTGTTCTTGGCAAGAGCAAGAGAGGATTGATTGTCGCAATATAGGGTGAGAGGGGTAACTTGTGGTGTGGTTATTTCAGCCAGGAATGAGCACAACCAGATGGCTTCTTTAGCTGTGTGAGTAGCCACAATGTATTCAGCTTCCGTTGTTGACAGAGCAATGACTGGTTGTTTTTTGGAACTCCAGGAGATGGCCCCTCCATTGATATGGAAGACGTAACCAGAGATCGAGTGTCGATGTTCTTGGGATGCATGGTTGGCATCAGTGTACATTCAAAGTCCATTTGGACTGCCACCATAGGTTAGCTCGAGATTCCTCATCCCTTTCAAGTATCTGAATACCCGCTTCACTGCTTCCCAGTGTGCCTTTCTGGGATTTTGCATGAACTGGGACAGAAGAGTTACTGCAAAGGCGATATCAGGGCATGTTCCTACTGCCACATACATCAACGACCCTATTGCTTCCCTATATGGTACGGCCCTCATGCTCTGCACTTCATTCGGTGTCAATGGGGATTGGTCTTTGGACAAGTAGAGACTGGGCTTGATTGGGGTAGATACTGGGGCGGCATTCTCTAGATTAAAATGGGATAAAATTGTGTCAATGTATGATTTTTGAGAAAGGGATATAATGTGTTTTTCCCGTTCCCATTTGATTTCTACACCAAGTAGCCAATGGATCTCTCCCATATCCAACATTTCAAATTTGGTGTGAAAATGCTGTGTTCTGTTCACAGCATGTGAAACCAATCCATTTGAATGCTTCCTGCAGGTAGTGATACCATTGTCACCCTGACTGTTTCAGCCCATAAATGGATTTACATAGTAGACAGACCTTGTCTTCTTCTCCTTGTGCAGAGTACCATGGTGGTTGAGCCATATAAATCTCCTCTTCAAGTTCTCCATTGAAATATGTATTTTTATGTCCATTTGGTGTATTTCCCAATCGTTTTGAGCAGCAAGTGCTAACATGATGCAGTTGGAAGTCAGTTTTGCGATGGGGGCAAAAGTTTCATTGAAGTCAATTCCAGGGTTTTGGGTAAAACCTTGGGCAATGAGTCATGCCTTGTACTTTATGATTTTGCCTGTGGCATCACGTTTTAGCCTGAAAACCCACTTACTTCCCACTACATTCCTTCCCTCAGGTTGTTTCACTAACACCCATGTCTTTATAGTTTCTAGTTGCATCAGCTGGTTCCACTTCAGCCAATCAGGACTTGCCATTGCTGCCTCTATGGTCAGGGGTTCATCTCCAGTGAGGATGGCTGAGAGAGCAGCTTCGGTTTTGCTAGAATCTTGTTCAGAAGGTGTCATTTGGAGGGGATTTGCAGTGGTATGTATGCCTGCTGGTAATTTTCCTTGATTACAATTGTAGGGACTGATGTTCCCTTCACCTGTCTGGATTCATCTAATGTAGGCTGATGGTTGTCGGATTTGTTTACTGTGAGTGTCAGAGGTTGGTGGGTCTGGGGTTGTGATTGGGTGTGTTGGTTCTGGTTGATTAGTAGGAGAGGTCATAGGAGTAGGTGGGGTAGAAATGGAATTTGAATCATTTTTCTTGATTTGGTCCTGCTCCTGTAAGGGCAACCCTTCAGCATCGACTGGAGGTATCTCACAGAAGAGCTAAGCAGGGGGGATCTGAAGTTTAATTATGACTACTACTTAAGTACATGTAGGGCTCTTACCTAAGCAGGGGGGATCCAAAGAGGAAAGTCTAAGGATCCTGCTGCTGGTAAACCTCTTTTATACCCTTTATGTAAGTGGTCTGTGCACTAGCTTACAAATCAACACATCAGAGTCTGTAGAGCCAACTTCCCGGTACTAAGTCCGAGGCTCAGGCACTTATTCCAGGTTCCAGTTATTGTGCTAAGATCATTCCCATCTCCTGCTCGGTGGTCCTTCGGACCTGGGTCTCCTGGCCTCGGAGCTGGGGGGAGTCCGAGATAGGCCCTCGGAGTTGGGGGAAGTCCGAGATAGGGCTTTGGAGTTGGGGGGAGTCCGAGATAGGGCTTTGGACCTGGATCAGGACTCGGAGAGGGTCATCCTCTGACATCAGTGGTCTTTTGGACTCTGGTCTCTCATCCTCAGAGTTTAGATGGAGTCCAAGATAGGGCCTCGGACTTGTCATCAGGACTCGGAGAGGGTTGTCCCCTAACAGCTCCCCCTCAAGGGAAATGATCTCAGGCATAGTAATGAAGTCATTGTTGAACCTGACATTTTGCTCAATGCTGACTGACCTTTTATCAGCCCAGTAGATTTGATGCCCTTTGCTTTCCTCATCAAATCCTACCCATCTCCCTTCTTTTGCATGGCTATCTAGCTTTGAGCCATTTGCGTCATGGACAAAAACTTTGCAACCCCATTCTTTGAGGCCTGACAGGTCAGGTTTCTTTCCTGTCAGCATTTCGAAAGGAGTTGTGTCATCATCCAAAGCACATGTTAACATATGGTTTTTAAGCCACACAACATGTTTGACTGCTTCTCCCCACAGGTATTTGGGAAGACCGCTGCTTTGGATCATAGCACGGACATGTTCTAGTAGTGTGTGGTTCAATCATTTGGCTACACCATTTTGTTCAGGTGAGTTATGCACAGTTAGGCATCGAATTGTCCCCTTGAGCTCTAGGTGTGCAGTGAATGTGTGGCTGGTATACTCCCCTCCATGGTCAGAGTTCAAACACTTAATTTTCATGTTATGTTGAGTTTCGACATGTACTTCGAATATCTTATATGTGTCAAGGGTCTTGGACTTGTGGGTTAAGAGGTAAAGGGATGTCATCCGAGTATAATCGTCAGTGAAGGTTATATAGTACTCCTTTCCTCCTATTGTTTTGATTGGAGTGGGTCCTCATACATCGGTGTGTATTTCATCTCCATAATGAAGCTGGTCTTGCTGACTTTTGCTCCTTGGGTATGGTTTTTGTGTCATTTTTCCATGAATGCAGTCATCGCATGGTGTTACTTTAGACCTGTAAGCTAGCATGATTCCAGTGACTAAACCATCATTAACGAGTTGGCTAGCTGTATTGGGAGCAACATTCCCCCAAGTCACCAGTGGAGCTCCATTATGGTAACTTCTTCTTCTTCAGCTACATGTGCTGATTCAGTGAGTTTAATTGATTGGTCAACTCTGTATAGCTTGTTCTTCTTAGGGATTTGCCCCACAAGTTTTCTGTCTTTGCGATGAATGGTACAGACTCCATCTCTGAAGGTAGTGGAATATCTAGCATTATCAATCTCCCCAATGGATATGAGAATTATTGCTATATCAGGTGCATGAAGCACATTTCTGAGTGTTATGGTTGTTGACTGGGCACCATTTATTATCATTTTGCTATACCCAATTGCTTGGAACTCATATTTGTTAGTGGCATTGACAATTCTGGGCATAATGGAGTGGTAGTTCTCTAGGAGATACTTGTGGGGTGTCATATGCTGAGTTGCACCAGAGTCGTATATGTAAGTGATGGTGTCAACAGTTCCAGCCAGTTCTTCTATTGCCGCATAAACACCACTATCGTCATCACTGTCACATGCATAAATGTTAAATCTGCATGTCAGGCACTTAATCAAATACTTCTGGAAGGGTTTCCAGAGGTTTCCAAAAGGTTCCACAAAGGGGATCGAGGTTCCAAGGATGTAGGGGGTTAGGGTCGCAGATTCATGGGTGGACGGAAAGACGGAAGTGGATGGGAAGCACCGGGGACTTAGGGTTGGTTGTAGTATTGGGTTGGTACAACTAGTCGTTCAAGTGTTTGAAGTCAGAGGGCTTGGCTTCAACTCATGTGTTGTGCCCTCCTCAATAGTCTGTCCCTAATTTTGGAAAGTTGGAAAGTTACCGGAACTGAATGAGAATTTAGGACACAGATTAGGTCAATATTTGTACTGGCGAATAGTCCAGTTGACTGGGGGGTTATATACATGTAACTACTCCTTGTATTCTCTACTTGCCAACTAAAAGACAAGGGGAAGGGAGGAATACAAGGGGCTTATAGAAAAGTGAGAACAAGGGAGTGAGGTACGCGATGATCCTATGTGTCACTTATTGAAGGAGCGGAATCTTGGTCACAGACTCACAGGGGTTCGGTATTGCGGACTTTGGAATGTTGTAACAGGATTGGAAGGCAGTTGTTCCAGACTTTTAAGGTCGGAAAAATTCCAGAAAGGGTGTGGGTGGTTGTGGGGACTAAAATGGGTTTGTTGGGGGCATGGGCCATAACAATAAATGAGATTGTGCTCATGCATGGGTTCATCCTCCCTGTCTGAGGGCTTGATAAGTTCTGCCACATCTGTGACACTATTTGTCATAGCTCCCTGATCATTATTGTCTTCTTTGTCAAATGAGAAATTTGATCTGATGTCAAAGTCATTGATGTTATTGGTTTCATTGTCACTGTCTGATACTTCTACAAGGTCTGGCATCTCTTCTTCAACTTCTGATGTGTTAATGGGTGCTGAGGTTGATGTGGCACTTCTGACAAGGGTACAATGGGAGGTGGGTCATCATTACCTTGAGTAATGAAGATATCATTGAGGATTGCTGTCCAGGCTTCCTCATTGTCTTGGGAATCAGCAGCATTGGCAGAATCTCCTGCTTTCTTAGTCCTCCTTTTGAAACACCCTTTAAAATGTAGACCTTGGCCTTCTTTTCCACCCCCGGATGCATAGCAATCAGCAGCAAAATGCCCCTTTTTGTGGCAATTATAACATTCAACATCCTTTTTACTACTGGGCTTTTGCTTGGGTCTATGACTCGACTGATCGTGGATGGCAAAAGCAACATCCTTTGCAGGCTTATTGGGTCTTTGTCAAGCTTTGGTAATGTTGAAGATGCAGGCAGGAAACGGCCAAGTCCTGCAGGCTGGAAGTAGTGGCTTTGGCTTTAATGTACTCGTGCATTGCACCCTACTTGCCATGCATGCCACCAATTTGGGGCAGAGGAAGTACTTGGGGGGTGCCAAAAGTGCTGGCCCAAGTAGAGGACTTTACAGAGGAAAGAGGAGACAAGGGGCCTAAGCCTAGTCGATACCCAGAGTGAGGAAGTATGCCCTACTTATATAGATTTAAGAAGCAACATGTGGAATAAGAAATGTGGGACAATAAGGTATGCAGAGCATGTGTGGGTATTATCCACAACAAGTAAAATTAGAATGAAGGAATATAAACGGGGATAGAACAATAAAATAGAATAATAGGAATGTGGCCAAGAATAAGACAATAGGGAGTGCCCGACTATAAAACAATGGGTCATGACCGAGGGTAAAACAATGGTAAGATATCCCAAGGAAAGGCAGGTCGAGGAATAAGGAGTGGATGGTGGGTGTGCCAAGCTGAGACTGTCATACCAAGTGACTTGCATATGGTATGGGTACTTGTACGTGGACATAGTCTGACTGCTCGGTCAGCACTGCCAAATTACCGGAATCTCGGTACATGTACTTGACAGTATCCCCCCTTTAGCAGCTGAACCCATGAAGCTAGTAGGCAGAGATTGAAAATTAAGGTTTTGGATGCCTAATCGTGACGCCTTGTGGAAGTTTGGGGCGTAGCACTCAGACATGTTCTCCTATGATCATTAATAGCAACACATCATCTATCAAATGGGATACGAAACCAATGAAGACGTGCGTCGATTTGAGGAGAAACAGGTTGCCCATCAGCATGACTGGGAGGAGAAGGAAAAGGCGGAGCAGGTAGTATAAGAGGCTGCCGAGGGCCTGAAGAAGGTGGACAAGGAGGATGCTGTGGTAGAGGTGGCAGCCCAGAACACAGCCAAGGAGGTTACTGCTGTAAAAAGGGCAGCAGAAATTTGGACAGCCGTGGACAAGGCAGCCAAGACAAAAGGCCAGGCCTGTCAGGCTTCGGGAACTGACAAGCTTTGTGACTGCCGAAAGGTCGGGCAGACAGATAGCCAAGTCCTGCAGGCCAAGAGTAGTGGCATTGGCTTCAACATACTCGTGCGTTGTGCCCTACTTGCCGTGCATGCCACCTATTTGCAACAGATGGATACTCAGGAGGATGCTGATGATGCCGGCCCAAGTCGAGGACTTAACAGAGGGGAAGAAGGTAGAAGGGCCTAAGCCTAGTCGATACCCAGAATGAGGAAATATGTACATGCATGTCCCACTTATATAGGTTCAAGAGGCGACATGTGGAATAAGGAATGTAGAACAATAAGGTATGCAGAACATGTGGGAGTATTGTCCACAGCGAGTAAAATTAGAATGAAGGAATGCAAACGGAATAGAACAATAAAAGATAGAATAATAGGAATGCAGTCAGAGATAGGACAATAGAGAGTGCCAGGATATAAAACAATGGGGCCATGGCCGAGGATAATATAAGGACAGGAAGTCCCGAGGTAAGGTGGGTCGAGGGTTATGGAGTAAATGGTGTGGGATTAATGGATGGTGAGTGAGGTAGAGCATGAGGGGTAATTGGCAAGGAGTGTAGGTGGTGGATGTGCTATCCTTGGCCACGTTCCTATTATTCTATTTTCCATTGTCCTATCTCCGTCTACATTCCTTCATTCTAATTTTACTTGTTGTGGACAATACCCACATGCTTTGCATACCTTATTGTCCCACATTCCTTATTCCACATGTCACTTCTTAAACCTATATAAGTAGGACATGCATGTACATACTTCCTCATTCTGGGTATCAACTAGGCTTAGGCCCCTTGTCTCTCCTTCCTCTGTAAAGTCCTCTACTCAGGCCAGCATTTTCAGCACCCCCCAAGTACTTCCTCTGTCCCAAATTGGTGGCATGCATGGCAAGTAGGGTGCAATGCATGAGTACGTTGAAGCCAAAGCCCCTACTTCCAGCCTGCAGGACTTGGGCATTACTCATCCGCATCTTCAGCATTACCAAAGCTTGACAGCTTGATAGCATTCCCAAAGCCTGACACTAGGTGACTATTCAGGTAGGCCAATTTGATGTCAACTTGATGAACCTCCCAGTCAAAAGTTGCAGCTAGTGCAAGCAGGAGTCACAAGGAGTTAAGTCATGCCACTGGTGCAAATGTCTCCTCATAGTCAATACCAGCTGTCTGTGTGAAGCCTTTGGCGATGAGGCAGGATTTATATCGAGTAACCTCCCCTTGTGTGTTTCATTTGGTTAGATACACCCACCAATTCTTGATGGGTTTTTGACTGGGTGGCAAGTCTACTAGCTCCCATTTCTGATTGTCAGAGAGGCAGGCCATCTCTTCTTTCATGGCCTTTTGCCATAAGAGTGCTTCAGGGGTCTCTATCACATACTCATATGTATTTGGGTCTCCTGCTAGTGTAACTTTTGCAGCAGCCAAGAAGGCATCCCTGGTATTAGTCCAAACACCTGGAACTGATGGGCACAAGCTCTGCTGTAGGCAGTCCCTATCAGGGTTTGCATTCAATGGGTCAACCCTTCATATACCTTGGTTGGGTCATATTGACCTGTGAAGGCCAACATTCAGTTGTCCAGGTGGAAGATCTGGTGTAGATAGTAGAGCTGCAGGAGATTGAGTTGTGGAGGGTGGCACTATGAATGATGGAAAGCAGTACTACAAGTGGTGGAGGTGTAGGAGGTAGTTCAAGGGACGGTTGTACAGGAGGTGGTGTCACAAACAGCAGTGTGTGGGGTGGCACCGCAAGTGGCAGTACATGAGATAGTGCTGAAAGTGGTGTTGCGTGAGGTGGTGGTGCATGAGGTGGTGCTGCAAGTGGTGGTATATGGAGTGCCATTGCAAGCAATGGCACACTGGGTGGCATTGAAAGCAATGGCACACTGGGTGGCATTGCAAGCAATGGCACACTGGGTGGCATTGCAAGCAATGGCACACTGGGTGGCATTGCAAGCAATGGGTGGCATTGCAAGCAATGGCACACTGGGTGGCATTGCAAGCAATGGCACACTGGGTGGCATTACAAGCAATGGCACACTGGGTGGCATTACAAGCGGTGGTGTGAAAGGTGGTGCTGCAAGCAGTGGTGGATGGGGTGGCATTGCAAATGGCAGTATGCAGGGTGGTGTTGCAAGCAGTGATGCATAAGGTGATGCTGCAAGCGGTGATACACAAGGTGGTGTTGCAAATGGTAGGGCATGAGATGGCACTGCAAGCAGTGTTATGTGAGGTGGTGGTTTTGGAGCTTTGTATGTATCTGGCATTAGAGGTTCTGTGGCCTCATCATCACTCTCTGGCAGTGTGAATGAAGTGTCTTGCAAATATTCAGATGAGATATTTGGCTGAGTGTACTGGGAGATCTGGGCCTGGAAAGGGAAGAGGGTTTTCTCAAAAACTACATCTGTGGATGTCACAAATTTATTGCTCTTGAGTCCCAGAGTCCATATCCTTTGGTGGATGAATCATACCTGGTGAATATGAGTTTTTCTGAAGTTGGATCAAACTTGGTTTATATTGATATGATATGTCAGTAGGCTAAGCACCCAAAGGTACAGAGGTATAAAATATCTGGTTCTTCACCAAACAGCTATTTGTATGGGGATTCATAATCATTTGCATATGATGGTGCACGGTTTTGAACATGAACTGCAGTTGCAACTGTGGATTCCCAAAAACCATTTGTCATGCTGGCAGTTTGTAACATTGCCCATGCAGCTCTAGCTATAGGATGGTTTGCTCATTTAGCAACACCATTTTGCTGAGGTGTATGGAGTGCTATTAATTGGTGAATCATACCCTTTGCTTGCATGAAACTTGTGAAGTCTTTTGAGAGGAATTCACCTCTGCAATCAGACCGTGCTACTTTGATGTTCATGTTGAACTGGGTTGAGATATAAGCAACAAAGATTTGAAATTCTGAAATGTCTCATCCTTGGTTTGTAGGAAGAAGACCTAGTTGAAGTGTGTGTAGTCATCTATAATAACATAGTGATAACAGTTTCCTTGTATTATTTGGGTCTGCATTGGTCCTGCAAGATCCATGTGTATTAATTCAAAGGGAGCGGTCCAGCATGTATCAGATGTTTGGAATGAATGCTAGGTTGATTTCCCTAACAGGCACAGATTGCTCCCTTATAACTAAGAGTAGCTTGGGTACCTGTGAAAGTAGTGGAGATACCTCTTTCTCCTGTTTTTTTTGTATGGATATAAAATGACCTCCAAGGTCAGGGGCATGCAGGACATCCCTGAGAATAATTTTATTTGTTGTCCCATTTACTAGCATTGTAACTGAGACTATGCCTATCCCAATATATGAGACATGTGTTGCATGATTAGCCAGATAGACATTTTGTGATGATGTCAATATATGGTACTCAGAAAAGTCTGAGATATTGTCAGGTACCGGTATTGCTGACGATGCATGGGCCGAGCATTTTAGTAATATTGCTGGCTTCACGATGCTGGCAGGAAGTGGCCAAGTCCTGCAGGCCAGTCATAGTGGCTTGGCTTCAATGTGCTCGTGCGTTGCACCCTACTTTCCGTGCGTACCACTGATTTGGGACAGAAGAGATACCCGGGAGAGTGCCGAGAGTGTCAGCCCGAGTAAAGGACTTCAGACAGGAGCAGGGAAGACAAGAAGGCGTAAACCTAGTCGATTTCCAGAACGAAGAACCATCTACATACATTCACTACTTATATAGGTTAAGAAGTGAGATGTGGAACAGGGTGGCACAAGGAATGGAGAACAATAAGGTATGGAGAATCATGTGGAGGTATTGTCCACAATGATCAAGAATAGAACAAAGGAATGTAGGTGAGAATAGAACAATGAAAATATGGCCAAGAATAAAAGAATGGGAGTGTGGATGAAAATAGAACAATAGAAAGTGGCCGAATATAAAACAATAGGGCCGCGACCGAGTGGCAACAAATAGTGAATGTCCCAAGGGTAAATGGGAAAGGGGAAGGACAGGGAGTGGAAGGATAATAAAGAATAGGAGGGTGGGATAGGGACAATGAACCAAATGATGAACTGAATGTACTGAGCCAAGGCCACACACTGGTGAGGGATGATATGGGTAAGGGTTAGTTGGTCGGTACTGCCGAGTAAATCAGAGTGTGGTATTGTGGGCTTGACAGATATCATGTGTGATATGGTTAGAACAGCCTGAGTCTAGAAGCCATTTAGTTTCACATGCAATGTAGAATATAATGGGATCATTGTCAGTTGTAATAAAGTTTACACTAGCATTGCTGGTGGTGGTAGGCATTATCTCTATAGCATCCATAGTTGATGTAGCAGTTTTTGCATCCATTTCCTTTCCTTTTTCATTTGCCCATCTCTTTTGCTCGCTCTGCACTTCCTCCTTAGAGAGGCCATGTGCTTTGCAGCAGCAGTCTCTTTCCCAGTGACTGGGTCCTCCACAGAAGTTGCAAGTAATCTTTGTGGTTTTCTTAGCAGTACCAGGTTTAATAGCACTGGCATTTGCACTAGTGCCCTGTTGTAGTTCTTTAGAGAGAATGTATGACCAAATGTTGATTGTTGGACCAAATGTCGATTGTTGTCTCAGCATCTTATAATCGCTGACATTAGTGAGAATGGTTTGTTGGACCACTTCATAGGTAGAGGGGAGGACATGCAGGAGTAACATTGTATGGAGGCCTACAGCAGACTTGATGCATGATCTCAGTTCTGACATTTCATCTACTTGCTGAGGAAGAGGAAGTTTGGGGAAGAATGAGATGCTGAAGTATTTTGTTATGTCAACCCAGAGATTGAGACCAGTACAAGTGCCATAAGTGTCATGTAGGTGTTTCCAGTTTTGCGTGAGTGTTTTATTATCCTTGATGGCCAGCCAGATAGAGGCCTTGACAGCAAGCTGTATTAGGCTGAGGCCTTCATTATACTTTTCCCAATCGTCAATTGATTTGAGTTCTGCTTTGGTTGGGGCAGAAGGTAGAGTAGCAATAGGGCAGGTCTCTTTGCCTTCTGTAATTTGGAGGATGTGAGAGAGTCAGAAGGCACTCTTGATAGAATAAGACCAGTGGTCCCAATTAGTTCCATTGAACTTCTCAATAGAAGCAAGGAATTTAGATGCACTGGATGTCATGATATGACAAGGGCTGTGTTTGCAAGTATGTGAAGGAACTTGTGAGCTGGTGAAGTAGGATGGGTATGTGCATTCAAGTGAGGCCCATAACCTATTGTAAGTGCAACTAACACAGCATAAGTTCCAGTACAAGGACTGGGGAACTGTGGCCATCTAGGTCCTCCTTATATATATGTATCATGTTGGAGATGCAAAAAAACAAAAGGGGATAACAATTTACCACAACACTGCTGTCACCGGTGGTTTGAGTGATTCCTCATTTACAATACAATTTGCTCCTCAGTAGCTGGTATCTTCTCATCAGATAACATGGGTATGTTGTTCATCAATGAGTATGGTTTTGGCACAAGCACTATCCCCTTTGATCCTATTGCCTTTTGCATACATGGTTCATAGTCCGACCAGTTGCTTCCATCATCATGGAGCTTGGGGACAGCAAGATTTGTGGATTCAGAGGTGGATCTGAGCGATAGGCTGGATTTTGTGGTTTTCAATATTTGGGGCTAGATAACCTGTTAAAGTGAGCGCAACTGGAACTAATTGACAAGAGTGTCTCAGCTTCTAGGAAAGAAGATTATGTTAAATGGTCACTACCTAATTGACAAGAGTCTACATTTCTAATCAGTAAATGCTAACACAAATTTACTGTCAGTACTCACGTCTCAGCTTCTAGGAAAGAAGATGAGACGCTCTTGACATGTTTGTTTCGGAAAGCTCCGCCCGACCGTAAATATGACAGGGCGAATTACAACTCGCAATTCTCAACCAATATACCCATTTGTGGTAGTTGTCATTGGCAAGTTGGACTTTGTTGCTTAAAGTTTCACCAGTGGACGTGATTGGCAAATGTTTGTCCTAGAGACTCATTTCGTACCTAAATCGATATTAAAATTTGTAACTTCATATCACCGAAAATCTATGAAACTCAGATCTCAATCGTCATTCTAGCCCTGACATTCGTTTGGGAAGAAATGGTAGAAAGCCCTTTCACGAGGGGAACCTGCCCCGTTATAACTAGAGCCTCGTGAGGCATGATGAAATCTCCAAGTGGCAGCTTCCCAGCAATTCGCCCATTCTCTCGATAACTTGGGAGACTGGTGGCAGGGCTCCATATTCCTGTGCGCCCAAGTATTCGTTTGGGAAGAAATGGTGGAAAGCCCTTTCACGAGGGGAACCTGCCCCATTATCACTAGAGCCTCGTGAGGCATGGTGAATGCTTCAAGTGGCAGATTCCCAGCTATTGGCCCATTCTCTCGAGAACTGGAGAGAGTGGTGGCAGGGTTCCATGTGCTTGTGCGCCCAAGCATTCGCTTCTGTTTCCGTCATACTCCCCCGCTCACTGGTTGCACAATCTTGAAGATGACGCACGATGGAATCTGGTCGTACAAAGAATTTGCCATATTTTATACGGATGCACCGTGTTAATGGACAATAAAATCGGTACTTGTTCGCCATGTTAATCTTTACTGTAATGTTGATGATTGTGGCACGTCGTATGCTGAGCGTGCAAAGTTCGATCCTCCGTAACTCAGCCATTGCGTCAGTGGTTAACCAAATGCCAAGCAGCGACATCCTTGGGCTCATCCACAAAACTTCTCTACTCTGGGACATTTAGTTACACTTGTCATCAAGCGTTCGATAAAATTTCTTTGCAGCGTTACCATTATGGGCGGTGTGGACGGGAACTTCAGGGATCAAGTCTGTCGTCTGCTGCTGTATTGAGAAGCTCGATTCCTGATTACCATGGACGTTCTTAGAGCACTCCACGTGCTACTGAACGCTTGTCATGCCGAGTGGTGTGCATGTTGTGCGACATACATCGGCCCTTTGGTGACTGTTGTTTATGGTGACACTGTAGTGCAATGTAAAGGATCTTCCGAGCCCATGGGTCAAGGTTCTGTGTCGAGCTTCCTCACTGTTGACTGTCATTCTCGGACGTTGCATTACAAATGAGTGCTCATAAAGGTGGACAATATCTGGAAAGGAATAATTCTCATGTTCATGGTGGTGGTGAGGTAGATGACCACCACCTGTTCACCAATTTAGGATCACGTTAGCAAACGTATACAGCTGCGAAAGTGGGGTCACACAAGGCCGAAAGATGACCTGTTACTTGCAATAGGCTGTAGCTCTGCATTTTATCTTATTCGTTTTTGTCTCTCTCTTTTTCAGCTCTCCCTCACTATCTGTGCTGGGTACTAGTTCATTGGTGTGCCGCCCCACCTTTCATAAGGTGCACCAGAGAGCATTGACAGACCCCCACACTGATAGTCAGTTCCCCTTCTCCCTTCTCACTCATCACGGTCGGCGATCAGTGCTTAGCGCGACTTGCGCCTTCAAGCCTGCAATTTCAACAGTCCCTGTCATGTAGTCAACAGTTCAGTCTTCAAGACTAGAGTTTGAAGGTGATCGTAGTTGACCCCTTCGAAACACGTCTAATCCTGGTCTAGTGGACGGGCTACGACTGCTCATGACTAAAACTGCTGGATTTGACTGCTTTTCTCGATATGCTCGAGAGTCAGGTGATCTACCTGTTTATTGTCGGATGTCGACCATCGTCCGTGCTTCCACCATCCATCCCACATCGCGCGCACATAGAGCGCTCAAACCTCTTCGAGCACCTCACAGCGGATACCCTCCGTTTCCCGTCGACACCAGGACGCGTATTTTTCAACGACTACACGCGCCAATGCCTCACCTCCTGCAACCACACATACGTTGTGCTTCTCGTTGAGCCAACTGATTGGTTTTGAGGTGGTCATATACTCGAGAAACATTGCCGGAAATTCCCATAGGACGAGGCGAAGACAAGAATCACATGCTTTGGCCCAGTGGTTATCACAAGGTACGGCGCAGGAATCGTACCTGGCAACAAATCTCCCGGTAAATCATGGGGAATGCCCCCCATGATTAATTCGTTGCTAGGGTAGACCCATGACGAATGGAAAGATGGACTTTGTAATAGTGGCTCATCCTCATAGTCCATCAAAAAAATATTCTTATGCTATCCACGCAACAAACGTATTAACATCTATTATATACATGAGTTGGAACTTGAACTCACCAATCGTTAGAATTCGAAACGAAGATGCACCTGTGATTAAACAATTGTGAGATTAAAAACCCGGTCTAGGCAGAATGGTGACTATCATCGCCCAGATACAGAAAGTCATTCCCATCTGTCTTATGACTAGTGTGCCTCTAGGGAACACTTCTATTTGATTTTAAATCCCTGATAGCCGTCACAACGTGAGGGACATGTCTCTTAAAATATTTTTTGGTTCGGAATACTCGATCCAACCAACCAATCTTGACCTTGATAGCAAGTGAAATAATAGACCGGGGAACTAATTGAACTTTAAAGATATCTCTAATGGCGGCGCGTCAGCCTGGACGCACCGAGAACCATTGCTTGTGTCCCCGAATTGTTGGTCACCAAGCATTCAGGGACAAGAAATACGCCGCGGTGAGTCACCATTCACATGTCAATAGAGGGACAGAGTTTTGAATGAACTTAAAAAAAAAATTCATGCCATAGTCATCACTCTGCTTATGAAGGATTCCTTGCTCCATGGACTGATATTCAGAGATCAAATTTTGTAGAAGGTTCTTTGTCAAATATAACCCAACCATATCTAACATGCAAGACTATTTTCTGAAACTGCTAGAAATGGACAGCAGAGAGAGTATGTGTGTGTGTATCAATTATAGTGCTCGAAGTGCAAGCGCTTATGGTGCACTCTAACTACAAAACATTAGTAATTTAAGGGGACTGTATCAGAAAGATTGTGTGATGTGAAGAAGTAAGATAGCTGGATTTTCTGAGTGTAGGGAAGAATTGAGCCCCCCTTTGTTTCCATGATGTGCTAGCGAGATGCCAGAACATCACAGATGGCTCACATCCAGTCCAGAGCAGGTGGGCCAGGATTGGTAGCACAATGGGTAATTTGGGCAACATGTTTTGCAGAAACATCATGCATCGAGGGTTATGGTGTCAAGCAGTGCTTGGCTGCAGCTAGTATAGATTGTGTTGTTGGCCTGACTATGCCTCAAAAAGGGGACTTGCTTCAACAAGTTTGCATGCATGGTTGTCAAGTACATGTACCAAGCATCAGTTCATTCAGTGGTATCAACCGAACATCGAGTCCAATTCCATGTGCAAGTGACCAAGCTGTATACAAGTCACTTAGTATGTTGGTCTCAGCTCGGTACATTCATCATTCACACCTCCCATTCTATTCATCATCCACTCTCTCTTTATTCATTTTCCATTATTCCCAACCTGTTTATTCTTTTATTCTCGACCCATTTCACCTTGGGACATTTCCTATTGTTTTATCCTCAGCCATGACCTTATTTTTTTATATTCAGTCATATTCTATTGTCTTATTCTCAGTCACACTCTTATTATCTTATACCCGGCCATATCAGGACCCTGGAAAGTCAGGCGAGCCCTCGGATCCAAAATCCAGACAGATTGAGCGATTTTTGGCATTGAGGTCAGATACTTTTGCTGTTCATGTCTGGACAGATGGACCAAAAATTGACCTCTAGTGATTGGCATGGGTAACCCCCAGGTATATTATGTCTACCCATATCCATACCTGTGAAAACCCGTTACCCATTGTTATAGGTACGGGTTTTCACGGGTATGCTTATATAAGCAAGGTTCAGCACTAACCTCACTTATATAAGTGAGGTTCAGCACTAACTTCACTTATATAATCGAAATTCAGCGCTAAATTTGCTTATATAAGTGAGGTTAGCAGTGAACCTCGCTTATATAAGCGAAGTTGGCACTGAACCTTGCTTATATAAGTGAGGTTAGTGCTGAACCTTGCTTATATAAGTGAGGTTAGTGCTGAACCTTGCTTATATAAGTGAGGTTAGTGCTGAACCTTGCTTATATAAGTGAGGTTAGCGCTGAACCTCGCTTATATAAGTGTACCTGCGAAAACCTGCCTGCAGGTATGGGTTTGGGCTGGGTTGGAAATCCTAACCCTGACCCTTACACGCGCTACCCATACCCACTACCCATGTGGGTTTCCAATACCCGTGCCAATCACTATTGACCTCAAGGCCAGTATGGGAGTCTGGACAAGCTGGCATTTTTGGGCTTGTGGCTGGTGTTAAGGATTTGATATTCAGCCCAAACATCTTTTCTCCTGATCCCTGGCAACTAGGATCTGATGGTATTGGAGAGAGGGTATGGAGTCTATTCATTATTATCTCTGATATCTACCTTTGATAGGAGTTTGAATTTGCCATTGTATTTTGCAGTTGTGTGACTCTGTGACCTCAGCTCTTTTCCAAGAGACTGAGGTATGAGTTCAAGTTTATCTTCATATTTCATACAATTGTTGATTATTCTTTTAGATAGTATTTCAGGTAGCTAACTACTTCTAATATGAGCTCTTTTTCAAGAGACTGAGATAGTATTTCAGTCCTTATATTTTCACAGCTGGATCCCAGATCCGGATGGAAGTATGTCTACTCAGCATGAAAAATTCAGAGGTGGCCTAACAGTCTGGTGGTTAGTGGCCTATATGTGAAGCTTAGGTATTTTGTTGCCGGTTTAAACATTTAAATATGGTGTCATGTTATTTTATTTTATTTTTATTCTACTTTTTTTGGCCTTTCAATCCAATTTCCCTTCCCTACGCCCTATGGACTCCATCGACCTCACTGTCGACACTCCCTTTCATTCCTTGGCCTGGATAGGTGCAGGGAAAAAATTCTCAGATTCACTACTATGAGAAGTGCTCAATGCTAAACAAAAAACTCTCAAAATTCCCAAAGAGTTCCAACGCCGCCTCCCACCTCTTACCACTCCTGTTTGCAACTTCATCCACCAGGACCTCCCCTTCCAGTCCAACAGTCTCAGCTTCCATACCACCAACGAATGGTTCAGTCATGACATCCTACATACTGATCCAAATATCCTTTTCACCTGTTCCATCCCATCAGAGATGTAGTTTGGTGCGGCAGATTAGATCTCTATAGGGTTTCCCTGGGGTAGAATATCGAAGTGTCAGTTGTATAAATAGGGGAATATTCCTGGAGATTTTTTTGGTTATTTTATCTATATTTATTGTTAAAGGAAGTATTGCTCTATGGCAATTCTACTGGGAGCTGAGTCCTGGGTTTGGCCTCCGCTTAGGTGCTGTTCCGGGAAACCGGCCTGAGTGCCAAAGCACCGGTTTATGGAATTGTGGTTCTCCCACAAAGTAGAAATAATAGATGGTGATATATAAAAAGAGTATTTGGTATTGGGAACTCAACTGTCAATCCAGGTATTGGTACGATGAGTATCTAGTGTTTTCATCTGGGATAGGAAAGTACGGTATCTGGCGCTTAACCTTTGGTTGAGTGCGAATAGGGATTTTGAGATTATCTTGAGGATTAACGGGAATGGGAGTATAGAAAGGAGAATTCTACTTCAGTGTTATTTTGTTAGATACATCTAGGTACTTATAAGAAAAAGAAAAGGCTATATATGAAAATTTATTGGAATATGACCGGAGGCCATTCTGATATGGCTGGGTGTGTGATAGAACGTGGGTATATGGGCAAAGGAAAAGATTTGGGCCATGCCCTAGAAAAAGATAGAAGAACTGAAGCAACAGACATATCAAAATTCTTTGCCCATCAACAATCTTCCATCCATCAGCCCTGAGGGACTATTTAGGCCTTGTATCAGGTACTAGGCCAAGTAGGTGGTATTTGCCCAAAAACGTCCTTAAAATCACGAAAATATTTTTGTAGGTTCTTTGCCTTGTCTGTAAACCCTGTGAGAAATTGCGCTTTGAAGGGAATAGAATTGGGGGAGTTATTCAGGTTTTAGTGCTGAAGTGAACAGGAAAATATATATAACCACTCAAAAATTCCATTGGTTCTAACAAGAGAAGGTCCTTGAAACCCTTGATGCAGTCATTGGCCAGATGTGGCTGGATGGCAGTGACTCAACCATTGATCCCTATTTCAACAATGGAATAGAATGGTTCCCACTCTGGGTGCTGTCCCTATGGAGAGAAGTATGAAAGATAGTTCAGCATCAAGGTGAATGGAGAAAATCTGTTCACTGGCTAGATTCAATAACTCACCCAGTGGATGCTGTCACACAGATCAAGAGTATAGTCAAAAAGCTTTTGTGGAATAAGCCTGTGCACTTGAAGGGAGCGACTTCACTTGACCTCATAGGCTTTCTTAGCACATCCTGGCTTTTGGACATCCAGATTGATATGATGGTTGACACACTCCAGGAATGGATGAGGACTGAAGAACATGTTAAAGGAATGGCCATTGAACCAGTCCTATTTTCTCAGGAAATCATATTAGTTGCAAGCAGAGTAAAGCAACCAACCTCAAAGTATCTCTTGAGGCTTGGTGATCAGATAAAAAGCACCCACACAAAAACACTTTGGTTTCTGGTCCATGTGAACAATAGCCATTGGATTACTGGATGGGTTGATCTAGAGAGGCGCACCTTTGCATTCGGTGAGTTCATACTATATGACTAACAACATAATTGAAACCTACTCGTGAAAGGTGACACAATGATCAAATGGGAGAATACACCCCCCCCCTATGGCAAGTATTGAAGGGACTCAGAAAATAGCTTGACACAGTATTTGGTTGGAAACTAGTTAACGAGGGGAACATCCTGGCAAGACCTTACCAAACTAACACCATTAGCTGTTCAATATGTATGCTGAACACAATTGCTCACAATGTCTTCTGGGACCAACTCTGGGAACAACACAATGCCTCAGAGCATCGGGTTTCGTGACTCCTGAAGTTTGACAAACATAAGTGCTTGATTTCCACAGTACCTATGAGTGTATTAAAAAATTTGATCAGCCGTGATCAATACATTTACACGAACCATATACAGATGAACCTACTACTCCCTCACACTGAGGAAAAACATCAGATGGTTCGATCACATAGGAGTTCCACTTTCAAACCTTATAGCGACCGCCCGAGTTTCTTCTCTCTCATCTATCACTATTGGTCTATTCGCATGGGTTTTTCTTGATAAACAGGTGGTTCTCGCACAAGGTAAGTATTCCTGGTCCTTACTTTTGAGCTGACTAAGACATCTGGTAATTAGTTGTTTGCTTGTATTCGAAATCAGGTGGCAAGAATGGAAAACACAGTGCAGTAACTGATGTGCCAAGTGTCACCGCCATGTTGTATGTCAGTTTACAGGTTTTCGGGCATAGTCATGGCAGGTGGTTCACACATTTTCCTAAGGAGACCACACAGCTACACACAAGATATTTCACGCTGTTACCCCCATGGAATTTCCTTCTGCTCCTGCACCTTCCTGGGGGACAAACCAAACCTAGCTTGTTGACATCTCATCCGAAGATATCAAGGAGTTCAACGTGATAACAGCACAGAAGCGGGCTATAGAGGCAGCACTTTTGAAGTACAAAGAAGAGTAGTTACACTACAGTAGCCTCATCTAATAGTATCAAAAACATATATCAAAAATCAGTTTACACCAAGATAGTGTGGTATAATGGCCAGATCCTAATCCAGATAGAGACCTTGCTAGTGGTCAGAAGGGTATATTTCAGTCTGGATGGACTGTCTCCTCCCTGGTATTTTAGTCTGGACAGAAATGAAAAATTTCAGATCAGGCCTTTACTGTGACTTCCAGGGGTCCTGCCATATCTCATTGTTCTATTTTCATTTATATTCTTTGTTCTATTCTTGAACATTGTGGACAATACTTCCACGTGCTCTCCATACCTTATTCTTCTCTCCATGTCTTATGCCACCCTGATTCCACATCTCACTTCTTAACCTATATAAGTCGAACATGGATGTAGATAGTTTCTCATTCTGAGTATTGACTTGGCTTACACCTTCTTATCTTCCCTCCTCCTGTCTGAAGTTCTTTACTCAGGCCGACACTCTTGGCACTCTCCTGAGTTTCTCTTCTATCTGAAATCAGTAGCATGCATGGAAAGTAGGGTGCAATACACAAGTACATTGAAGCCAAGCCACCCCGATCAGTCTGTAGGACTTGGCCAATTCCTGCCAGCATCGTGAAGTTGGTACTATTGTAATAGTACTTCCTATTATCCTATTTTCATTGTTCTATTCTTGTTTACATTCCTTCATTCCATTCTTGATCATTATAGACAATACCCCCACATGCTCTGCATACCTTATTGTTCTCCATTCCTTATCCCATATCTCGCTTCTTAACCTATATAAGTAGCACATGTACATACTTTCTCAATCTGGATATCAACTTGGCACAAGCCTCCTTGTCTTCTCTCCTCCCATCTGAAGTCCTTGCTTGGGCTGGCACCCTTGGCACCCTCACAGGTACTTCTTCTGTCAGAAAGCAGTGGCATGCATGGAAAGTAGGGTACAATGCATGAGTACATTGAAGCCAAGCCACCCTGATCGGTCTCTAGGACTTGGCTGATTCCCACCAACATCATGAAACCAGCACTATTGTAGTAGCGCTCGGCCCATGCATGGTTGGCATTCCCAATGCCTGACACTTGTGTTTTGTGTTTACCTGAATATTATCCACAAATTGTTGTCTTCTTGCAGAGGCATGCAAAGTGACCAAAACAGTGACAGTTATAGCATTGTGGTGGGTGGTATAGGAATTTGGTTGTTGGGTGAAGGTGACCTCAGAATGCAATGTGGTGGCTAATACAGCTATTGGCAACTTGAGCATCAGTGAAGAAGAGAACTATGGCTTTGTGCATTTTAGTTTGTTGATTGTTTTGCAGGTGGGAGAGGTGTTCAATGTGTTGGAGTGTCGAGGGGTGGGTGATGATGTGGTCATTCTGGTTAATGAAAGAGATAACATCACAACTGTCTCACAAGATGTTAAAAGTGGTGGGAATACTATAAACAATGACTGGGAAAGTCTTTAAGGCAATGGAAAGCTGATCTGAGAGTTTGAAGAGCCAATGATATGCTATGGAGGCAAGATATATTTGTTTAGCTTTAGTACATGTTACAATCCAAATATCCCCACTTTGGTATCAGCCTGTAGCACAGATTCACGGTGGTATAGTCTCTAAGCTCTCATTCCCATCAATGTCTGGTGTGTATGCTCTTGTTTCAAACCAGCATTTGGCATCTTCAAAGGCTCTGGTGATTTCTTCTCCTAGCTCTTCATCAGACAGGTCTGAGAGTACAGGATTGTTACAGTTGGATTGTGCAAGTGTGAGGTCATATCATGTATTGCAGAATGGCATTTTAGGGCCAGGAGTTGGCTATGAGACTGGCAGAGTGGGTGAGGTAAGGACTACTGCATAGGTGCATTTTCCAGCAGGTTGTGCAGTGTTTGGAAGGCCAAAGTGGGTAGAGATGGCATCTGGATGTTTATAAGCTTAGGCCAGTTGTATGTTGTGTGGAGAATCTTTGAGGGTCAATTGGGCTATGGAAATAAGGTTACAGCATTGGTGCAGGGCATCAAGAGGGATTGTTACTGTTTTAGCAACCTTGGTCTTAGGGAGAGAAATTCCATATATCAAGGTACTAAGTTGTCCAAGTAAAGTAGCTAATGATGCTACATTAGGCTGCCCTGGGAGTTCAACCGGCATAAGCGCCCTGGCGATGGTGGTGGTCGGAGTGCAAAAGCCAAATGGACAGCACTGTTCAGGACTGAATATGACTGATACACATCCCCGTTCGGAGGTTTCACTCCTTACATACCTCGAGTTTGGGAAAATGGCCCTCTGAAATTTCAGATGTAGACGAACCAGCACAACCCGCGTTGAGGTCGACCACCTGTAACCCGCGCGACAATTGGGACGGGAACGGGTTACGAGCGGTTGACCTCAACGCTGGTTGTGCTGGTTTGTCTGCACCTGAAATTTCCGGGAGTCAACTTCCCAATAAGGCAGTTGAAGAAAGTGACAACTGGGAACGGGGGTGTATATAATTTATATGCAGGGGGAAGAGTGTTATGCGTGAATGTCCATTTTCCAACACTCCTCTTCAAACCCCGTCAACTCCGGGTGATGATGAATTAGAAGAGTTTGCTTGTGGGCAACAGTGCGCGAGTGTGTGAGCGTGTGAGGCGACGATGAGATCAGGCTGGCGAGCGTCGGCTAATTACTCGAGTGATGCGTCCCTTATGACCCGCATGTGAGGGAAATTCCGCGTGTGATGTGTAGGGGACGCAGACGAAGCGCGGACGAGGAGGACGATGCACGAATGACGAGGAAGGATGCGGGAGTAACGCGGAGATGCGTGGATGCATCCTATGACGCGTGTACGATGAAGGTGAGACGCGGATGAGGCACGTCTGAGGTTGTTTGAGAAAGCGCGAGGGGTCGTAGATGCGTGGGGAGTGTCGTGATATGTTATGAGACGAAAAAGTATCTAGATGCAAGATGGTGCAAATCGCGTGAGATGGGGCCAAGGTGTGAAGTGGGAGTACACCCCTTCAAAGTAGGTGCACGCCCGAAAAGGGCGTGCTTCGTCGTTGCAGCTGACTGGGAAGTAACCTCTATGGATGCGTGCCACGTGAAAAAGCTGTGGACGATGGCACTGTGTTGGGAGCCGGCACGTGACGTGGGCATCGCCGATGTGTACCTGCGTGGCTCAAATTAAGGGCAGGGGAAGGTGGGGAAACCTGGTGGATCAAGGTGGGAGACTGGGGGTAAACAGGGAAAAGACCATGTTGAAATGATGGCGGCACTGATCAAGGACCGAGTGATAACAGCTGTTTGGCTTGAGCGGAAGTCGTGGCTCGTTGCAAACAGATGAGGAATTACAAGCAGGTGT